>JAGFNQ010009062.1:0-122911 GCA_024364735.1 Boesenbergia rotunda | reverse complement strand
GTATTTTAGGTGTATCCCATATCTGGATTTCTGAAAAACCATTATCAGTAGTTAGGGTTGAGGTTGGAGAAAGTATTTTAGGTGTCCTAAACCTCAAATGATAATTTTTTTCAAAGCTATAGGTCTAGTTTATTTCCATCAGTGGGTTTTGCTGAAAACCCACAAATGGACCTCCGATATCTGGATTTCTACAAAACCATTATCAGTATTTAGGGGTGAGGTTGGAGAGAGTATTTTAGGATTTAGGGATAAAATATGTAATCCAACTTGGGGGATGAAGTCAAAATATTATATGGTTAAGGGTGGTCCTCAAATAATATTATTATTTCAGGCCCACGCTGGGCCTGAATTGTCTTCTTTCAAGCCCACCGTGGGCCTGAAATAAATGTATTTCAGGCCCACGTTGGGCCTGAAATAACTTTATTCAGGCCCACCTTGGGCCCGAAATAAAGTTATTTCAGCCCCAACGTGTGCCTCAAAATTATAATTTGAGGTTGTAACACCTCAACTCCACTGAAGGACCCATTGATGAGGTTGGAGAAAGTATTTTAGGTGTCGGAAACATCAAATTATAATTTTTCCAAACCTATAGGTGTAATTTAGTTCTATCATGGGTTTTGAGCAAAACCCACTGATGGACATCCCATATCTGGATTAATGAAAAAAATTATCAACAGTTAGGGATCAGGTTGGAGAAAGTATTTTAGGTGTCGAAAACCTCAAATTATAATTTTCTCCAAAGTATAGGTGTAGTTTAGTTCCATCAGTGGGTTTTGAGCAAAACCCACTGATGGACCTCCCATATCTGGATTTCTAAAAATCCATTATCAGTAGTTAGGGTTGAGGTTCTAGAAAGTATTTTAGGTGTCGGAAACCTCAAATTATAATTTTTTCCAAAGCTATAGGGCTAGTTTAGTTCCATCAGTGGGTTTTGAGCAAAACCCACTGATGGCCCTCCCATATCTGGATTTCTGAAAAATCCATTATCAGTAGTTTGGGTTGAGGTTGGAGAATGTAGATTAGGTGTCCGAAACATCAAATTATAATTTTTTCCAAACCTATAGGTTTAGTTTAGTTCCATCAGTGGGTTTTTCTCAAAACAGTGCATAACCCAACAGTGACAGAATATATCATCCTATAGGTTTTCCTATATCTGATTTATATAATATATATTGTTGATTAGATTATATAATGATTTTTAGAATAATAATCTATATTTACCTACAAGATGTGACAGAATTGATCATTTGGCACACAACAGTGCAGCAACTGGCACACAACAGTGCATTATCAGTTATTATATCTGACCGTATCACTTGGCACACAACAGTGCAACAACTGGATTTGAATAAACATCACCCAATTGTTTTGTTTTTGTTGACAATATATTATATAGAATAACAACATCTACATAATCATAACAACATCCACATAAGGAGATTTTTCCATACAAATGGATGTCAATCAACAGCAATGGATTTTTACATCACCAATACAGTTTTCAGATTATCTCAAGTTTTACAAAACATGTCTCTCAGAATATTAACTGTCAGCTCAAATCTGATTCTACTCATGTTTCCTTGTTTGAAATCCATCTTCTCATCATATAGGAGACATCGAACATATTGCATGACAAAGAAGACACAGTCCACGCTGAAATTAACAAACACTTTTTTAGATTTCAATAAGTGGGTTTATAAAATACTTTCTTATTTTAAAAAATAAGAAAGTTCTTCCTCATTTAGTTACCTATGTTCTTGTTGGGGACATTTTTGTCTGACGAAGGGCCATTTGTCCAAGGGATGATGACTTTGTAGATACGGATGAATAGCCGTAAGTTCCTCGCGAGTATATTGTTTAAGTTCTTTTACCTGTCAAACATATCATGAATTTATTAATCACCATCAATGACATTTTAGAGAAAATGATGACCATATATAAGAATAAAGGAAGGTAGCTCACCGCTGTGTCAAATTCATGCTTATATTTACGACCACTAGCAAGAGAATTAAAATGATTAAAAGTCATGGATTCTGTATCCACCGCCAACAAGTGAAAGTGTGTATTATCACTGCACAAAGGGATTAAAATAAATCTAAACCCTTGTTCAAGCATATCAGTCTTCATCACTTGTTGCAGGGAAATCTTTCTTGACGATCTGATTGATGCCTACAAATATGCATTCACAAAATTAATAATACCCATATCATAATATTAGGTCTTGTACAATATATCTGTTTAATTAATATACATCACTTACTGTGAAGAAGGTTGAACAATATATTGACTTGTTGTATGGCCTACCACATGCGGATGCTCCTCTAAATAAAATTTTACAAAAGGCATCAATGACCTCGCCTTTTGTAAAAACCTCTCCATTGAGGATTTGTAAGAATGAATGCAAATTCAAAGCAAAGGGTGCATCCTCCCAGATAAATTCATTTGCCAACCTGCCATATAAATTGATATGATTATATATTATATAAGAGAATATATAAAAACTAACCTAAACTATAATATTTTGTAACTTACTTTAGATTCTCCAATCTATTTATCAGGTAGACCACTTCTTTATCTTTATTTTTCTTCTTTGTATTCATAAAATGTTTCTTCACAAACTACATCAATAAAATTTATTTAGCCCAAACTAATTATTGACCAAATTCAATGCAATTGATGTATTTTAAATGAAATTAACACACTTACATTAATGCCTTGTTGCCTCGTTTTGTATAGTTCGGAGGTTCTTCTTGTTTCCTCCTCTATGTCTTCTTCAGACATGACTTCCATTACATCGTAAATGTTTCCTCTTGCATCATCCATATCCTCCTCACTAAGTTTCCTTTTTCCCTTGTCCATAACAATTGATATTTGTTTCCTGTCCCGCTTCCCCTTAGGTAAAAGCTGGTGCCATACTGGACTATAAATTGGAGTATCCCTGTAATCATACCGAGTTCGGTCACGTCCTGTCCTAGGTGTACAAGATACTGGATCAAAAAGAGGATCGACTACAGGATAGCTTTCTTGACCCTCCATGCCTTTTTTTTCAATAATTGAAAGTAATTCCTTAACCCTTTCATTCAAACATATATTCTCCTCTGTTAGCTCCTTGATTCGGTTGTCCTTAAGAATGCATTCACCACATAGCCTAACATCTCCTTCTGATGTCTCCATTGCCCGTGGTATGTCATCACCGATATCAAGGTTCTCAAACAATGTGTTCTCATGTAGGGTAGGAATTAATTCAACAATAACCTGTCAATTACGAAGTACACAAATGTTACTACCTCTCTATCTAACTCAGATAGATCACATTTAAGAATAATTACCTCTTCGGACGAGAGTCGGTCGACAAGGCCCCTCACCCTACTAATATGCGAAGGAATATTCCTCCACTTATTTATTCGGGGCCCTTCAACATTGAATGGTTTTTGAATTGGTACATGCTCCAAAAACCATGCCTACACAAATTTTTACAGCCAAATACATTAATGACATCAAAATATTATAAAATTTAACAAGCTAATTCTACTCACTGCCAAAAGCCCTGCAAATCCCTTTAGGTAAGGGAGGTTGGTGGTGCTCTCGTTTCCCTGAGTTGATGAAAATAAGTCCCCAATCTTAGGTATTTGTGGAGACAAAAATTGATGGATAGCTTCTACCCAATTGAATCTACCTAGATTGTCATAATCATCTACTATATCTACAAGACCTAGAGGAACCTTATATGTACTAGACGAAAATAAAACACAAACAAATATATACAAAATATAAAATTTACACACTAATAACACATCATCCTCTGATTCAACACTTTTAGAAAAATGTTTAAGTAACTCCTCAAGTCTTGTTCTTGTAGGTTGTTTTTCTTTTGAGAAGTAAGTACGATAGAGGTCACCCGATGCTTTAGTTGAATTAATAGGGACCGAAACACCACGGTCCACTATACCCAGTATCAAAGCAACATCTCGTCTGGAGAACGCAACCGGTACACCTGAAACAATTACAAAATTTAGTTATCATCAAGAATAGAGGCTTGAAATTATTCCACGTTGGGCCTGAAATGATTTCAATTCAGGCCCTACGTGGGCCTGAAATGAATTCAATTCAGGCCCGACGAGGGCCTGAAATGTATTCATTTCAAGCCCGAGGTGGGCCTGAAATGTATTCATTTCAGGCCTACCGAGGGCCTGAACTAAATTAACTTCAGGCCCTCGGTAGGCCTGAAATGATTTTATTTCAGGCCTACCGAGGGCCTGAAGTCATTTTCACTTCAGTCCCTCAGTAGCCCTAAAATGAAATGATTAAACTTTATCAAAAACTAATCATTTCAGGCCATCTATATTACTGTCTTATCTTACTATAAATACTATAGATATTGTCTATAATTCATAACTAAAACTATTATCTGAGAATTTAAAACCTTGCGAGGTTGAATCCCAACTTTCAAATATATTAACCAAAATTCCACGGATATGCTGCAATTCTTGTATGTCCAGGAAAAAACTGAAAGGCGACCCTTTGATCTTCGCAATGTGTCGATCATTTAAAATGTCAAATTCTTCAAAAAATTGTTTAAAGTGGCCTAAAACACTGCACCAACGTAATTTTTGTCCAATGTCATCTGAATCCTACAGTTTATATACAGTACAAATTTATTCAGCAAAATAATTTTAAACATGTTGACAAACAATGCTGGTTTGACCTAAGCATATCGCTAAGATACCTTGGTGGATAATGCCAAGGAAGAAGACGCTGAACCACCTACAGACCTTTTGCCTGACATTATCAAATAAATCCAACGTGCAGAAACCCTAACCCCTTGGTGTATTATGCCGATCAGTCTCCACTTCAACGTTAACACTAAAACCCACCTCAGGATCACACAGAAACGCTTTCGAGCAATGCCTAGGTTTTGGTTGTCCGCAGGGATTCGGGGGATGAGCTCGCGACTATATCACAGCTAGGGCACGTAGGACTGCAAGAAGGCGAGTTCTTGCGCTGAGAGAGGTTGAGAGTGAGCTTTTATCCGAAATGAAGGACTTCCATTTACGTTGTTGCGCTGAGAGAGAACGGAGAAAATTTCCACTGCTACCCATCCGAACCACAAATTAATATTTTATTGATAAAGTGGTTCGGTTGTCTCGAAACTGTGTTTGATAAAGTCATTCTTTGGCGGGAGGGGTATAAAAGTAACTTCACTATATGGGATGCGCCCTTTGGTATAATAGAAACCATGGTACTCCTTTCAGTAATTACGAATAGTTGGATACGCCCTTTGGTAAATTGCCCTAGATTATTTGATCCTTGGTCTAGCTGGAGTTTGCTTAGGAATACTTTCTAAAGCAAACGACTCAAATTTAGGAGCAGCTAGTTACACGTACACTATGATAGTTGTTTGTATATTGAACATGATTATCACTTCTTTGAACTGCCATTTGTTAGTAAATTAAGTAGCTTTAAAATTTACAGACCATCATCACAGTTATTTGCTTTAATTTGGTAATATAGGTGATGGGGTTGAGCACCCCATGGCAAACACGGGGATTGAAGAAGTTATGTAGCAGGATCTACCAAGTCTGGATGACTCTCTTTCCTTGACCCCCGAGACCTCCTAGGGAAGGAAGATTTCCGAGACCACCCCGGGTAGACGTACTCTTGATGATCGCTCCAGGATGACACACGCCCGAGATCACCTCGGGAGATCAAGGCCCCGCGACCACCTCGGGAAGGCGAGCGCCCGGGATCCCCACTAGCTAAAGGACCCGGAGATCACCTCGGGGTAGCGGAGCCCAAGGATCACCCCATCCGGTAGCTTGATCTCAGACAACCGTCTCCTTTCTTCGGATCATATGGAGATCATTTGGTGATTCAGATGGCGCCGTTTGAGGCGTTGTATGGTAGGGCATGGCAGACCTCCACCCTCTGGGAGGAGGTTGGGGAGGTCTAGCTGCTAAGGCCTCAGAGAGCTCAGCAGGAGGCAGAGTTAGTACGCACTATTAGACAGAGGATGCCAGAGGCACAGGACAGCCAGAAAAGTTACGCAAATCAGAGACAGAGATCTCTGGAGTTCTCGGTAGGCGACCATGTATTTCTTCAAGTTTTACCCACGAAAGGGGGGAAGATGTTTGGCCTCACAGGCAAGCTAGCTCCGCGGTATATTGGACCCTTCCAGATTCTGGAGAGAATCGTAGTCGTAGCTTACCGATTGACACTTCCTCCAGGGGGGGGGGGGTGGACGATGTATTCTACATCTCTATGCTAAGGAGGTATGTGCCGGATCAAGCTCATGTTTTATCAGATATAACAGCTCCACTTCAGTCTGATGCGACCTACGAGGAGGTTCCAGTGTAAATTTTGGGCCACAAAGAGCATCAATTATGGAACAAGACGATCCGGCTGGTTAAAGTTGGATGACAACATCATTCTAATATTGAGATGATTTGGGAGCTCGAGGATACTATCAGAGCTTGCTATCCTCACATATTTACTTGAGGTGCGTATAGGTTGTTTCGTTCAGTATTTATACTGTATGAATATACTTGTTGCATATAAATAGTGAAATTTGAGGATTAAATTTTTGTTAATGGGAAAGAATGTTAGATATGACTATTCAGAACCTAGTTATCGAAGCAGGACATGGATTGAATTTGTTAAAGTGGAGGGTGTATTTGGCTTGGAACCAAACATCAAGGAGGCAAGTGGATAATAAATCCAAGCATGGGACTAATGTTGCTAATAGTTAAATGGTAGGGGGTGGATTGCAAAATGAGTGTTCACTTTAATTCCTCCTTTTCTCTCTTCCTTGTCGATGCCAATTGTTTTTCCCCTTTTCATTTCTTCCTCGCACAGATCACGATCATGGTTTGATTGCCATCGACCTCTTCTCTCTTCTACTTCTTTCTTCCTCAGCAATCTTTTCCACTTCTCGATCACGACCCAAGCAAGCAAGGGAGTTTATCTTTGGCACCAGGGCGAGGGCTACGAGCTTTGAATGAGGACCTCTGCGCTGAGCCGTAAATCTGAGGCTACGCGGTTTATGCCAATGGCCGGCGATCCTTGCTGCCGACAAGGCTATGTCGACGGCGACTCTCTTAGAGGTAGGTCTTCGATCGGGATATCTCCTCTTAGTTCGCGTAGATGGATCCCTGTCGTGATTGATTTGCTATCGGTCGCATGTTCTTTGTGATCTTGAACCATGATTGGCTGGTTTGGACAGGATGAGGAATTGCGAGGTGAGACAGAGGTTTTGTGCCGATTCTCTTTACGAGACTTGATTTGGACAGATTTGAGCTGGGCTGAGCTCACCGCCTCAATCAAGGTAAGGGTGAGGTGTTCTTAGTTTTCATGTGATCAGATAAAGAAGCTTATGATTGCTGTTGGTTCAATAGCTATTAATCGGTTTTGTTTCTCTGATCGGAATGAGATTTCGATGGTAGTTTTATGTTGGGAATTGCTCGCTTTTGAAAAGTTGATTGTTGTTTTGTAAAATTCCTTCCGTTCAAATTTTTGGATGGTGCGTTTTGGATGTATCGTGGGATCCAAATTGTAACTTTGTTAGGGTAGCTTAACTTCTTTTTTGGATCTTGGGATGTTCTGTTTTTGCTAGACAGAATCTTGTTCAGGCTTTGTGAGCTTCTTGGGTGATGTGTGTTGGTTTTGCTTCTTCTGTGAGATTTTCCAGTAGTTGATCTATTTTAGCTCATTTCTTTACTGTGGTGATCCCTTTTGTTTTGGTTTAGATGGGTTTAAAAGAGAATTGAGGATCTGCTATGTTCGTGTGGTGATGATTCAGGGTGGGGTGCGTGAGTTTGTTCATAGATCTAAGCTGTAGGTTTATCCTAATGCTTACATGTTGTTTCCGCAAGTTCATTGGTGGTTTGTGTCGAGTTTTGTGTTGTGGACATTAGGTGGGTGTCTTGCTTTGGATTTGGTTTTGGGGCATTGAAGCAAACTGTGGATTTCATTCGGAATTGTTGATTTGGATTTGTGTATCATAGAGCTATTGGGTTTAATTGATTAAATCTTGGTTGATTGGGTTAGATTTTGGTTAGACATAATCTGAACCCAATCTTGGTTGATTGGGTTGGGTTTAGGTTAGACCTAATCTGAACCTAATCTTGGTTGGCTAGGTTAGGTCATTTAATAAAAGTATAAATAGCTAAGTGGAATGTTTTGTTGCAGGGCATTGACGTAGGTTGCGCATCACGGCTATTATTCTGGACAGGGGATCCCGACGCTTGCGGACTTCTATACAGGAGGCGGATATCTCTAACTTATCTTCTGGATTAGTAATATATTATATGTTTGATATGCTAAGATTAGCGATAGGGTTATGTATTATTATATACCTGTTTTACCTTATGCTGATGTTGTATATGCTAGACCTGACATGTGATACCTATACCTTTAGGACTTAGACTATAGTGCATTATCTATGATTCTTGAATATCATGTTGATATAGGTGGACTAGATAGTGGATGTTGTTTGACTAGTGTCATGCATCATCATGCACTGTGCATCATTATCGACCAGGGGCTGCCTTGTGGTTGAGACAGGTCGACAGTCATACCTGACTTACCCATACAACGACTCATGGGTTAGTGGTTGACGGAGTATGGGTAGTGTGCTCTGTGCTGCCTCGCTCATGCACTCATGGGTTAGTGAATCAGAGCGTGATAGCAGGCAGAGTCCCTCCTTGGGTAGTCCATTTACCAGGAGATGAGAGAGAGAGGTCTCTTCCCCTTATATATACATGGGGTAGGGGTAACACTCAGATAGAGATATCCTCCAGAGATGACCTGGGTAGGGGTGTTACTTCGGTAGGGAGGCAACATTCAGATAGAGATATCCCCCAGATAGGTCATGGGGTAGGAGTGTTACACCGACAGCATCCCGTCCACTCGATTGCTCAGGAGCAATGATGACAGAGTACTGATGGTAGTCACAGCCCTACGTCGGAGGGTGCATGACCTTCACTCAGCATCCTCCCATACATAGGTGATGATGTTTGACCGACGGCAGGGGTGACCATGTCATTGCACCATGTACATACGCATATTTTGCATTTGCCCGTACTTGCTATACTTGGATGTTGCATATGATTGACATGCACATACAGGTGACCTTTATGCCCTAGTTTTGACGACCTTGCCACACTGGTATGGTGTTTTCTATTTCTCATATTAGTTGTACTTATCATTGCCTGTACATGTGTTATTTCAATAGCCTGCTTTACTATTGCTAGCTTAGACTATCTTGCATATCTGATGAGATATCCGCTGAGTACTGTGAACTCATAATGTTAGCTTGTTTTAATTTCAGGATGATCGACTGGAGTGCCTGGCAGCCTGTCCCATTTTGCGTGTGTCGAGACGATTTTATCGTTTATATGTATATGGTTGTGGGTACATGTTGGTACCCTTTTCATTCATTCTTCAGTTGTATTTTCATTTGCGGTTCCGCTGTGGTATTTTCGATATGGTTGTACTTTTGTGTGTCATGGAGGCCTTCGTTCTATGTGATTTGTCGTAAGTCGTATCGGTACACAGCTTTTGTCATCGTTTTCGTGTTTTTTTATTCAGACATTTTTCCATCCCTATAGGCTGCGTTACAAGCGGCTGAGGTAGTCGTAGAGGTTAGGTTTTCCGAATTATCCGCCGGTCGAGGGAGTGGTAGTTCGGTCAGTATCGGATGGGCAGCTCCTCGGGGCGTGACAATTTATTTGGTATCAGAGCAAGGTTTGCGAGATCCTTATGGTCTTGTGGGCGTTTTCGGTATTTATGTCGGAGTCGTTTTCTCGATGGATGTGATTGGGACATGGCGGCGACGGGACTCCTCCAGGCGACACGAGGTATATGTCACGACTCATCTACTTGTTTTGTATCCACTGTCTAGTGTAGCGTTAGACATTTCTTTATTTTGATAGGATTGTATATCGACTTATATACTTGGCCGGTAGGTACTCGTGGATATAGTTTAGCTGGATGACTTGTAGTCAATCCGCTTTAGTTATGACTATAGTGCGTGATTAATCTTGGACTCTTACGTATCATGTTGATGATTATAGGATTAATTAGGAAGTGTTGCATGAGATGATGTCATGCATCACATCGATATTATGCTTGTACAGATGACTCTTGGCTTCCTGGTGGTTGAACACGGGTCGTCAGCCATGTCAAAAGGGTAGAGGTATACTTAGGCGACCCCTGGTTTTCGAGTGATGGAGACGGGTTGTCAGACATGCCTTTTGCACAACCCAGATGTGTTGGCTTCTCATGCATTGTGCATAGGGGGGTTTTGGGTTAAAACAGCCATAGGTGCTAGGTTGTCCTATCTCCTGGCTACCCGATATAGCGATAGTCAGAGCGCGACAAGAGAATAACACGTATCACTGTTATCAGGTGCACTTGATGCATCTTAGCGTAGTTGTTGTTGGTTGTGTTATGACACTTATTCGTACTTACGGTATCTGGTTATAGCATATATTTGACCATGGAGGTGATCGGTGGACATATGGTGGTTTCAATAGTATAGCGGAGAATGTTGATTCTCCAATAGCGCCGACTGATGAGTCAGAGATTTAGGATCGAATCAAATGACAACCTATTGATGGTTGTATGTCGTAGTTGACTTGATCGGGTATAGGGTCAACTCACTTCAGCTCATGGAGCCTTAGTTATGGATAGATATCCTAGATAACATGTCTAGAGGACATGACCTGCTATGATGCAGCGGAGATAGTATAAGTTGTTTATCATCTCAGTTGATAGAGAATAGAGGTATCCTATTCCGTAGGACTTTTGATCTCAGATTCATTATGCTTGGTTAAATAACATAAAAAGTACAGTCAGATGTGACTTGTACTGATCCAGAGTAGTGTAGGGCTAGTTGTTTGACACTTACGGGATTATCGCTCGTACATGGTCGGATAACCAAGAAGGTACCTTTGGATTCCGGATTTGCACTGATGCGAATCACCTACGAGACTGAATCACCTTTGCGTGAAAAACACTAAGGGCGATACTCGAAAATAAATAATTACTTCCCGATTATTTTGGGATACTCTTAAGGGACAGTGTGTCTCTATTTCCTTTTGGGGCGGAGTTGGAGTATATTGGGTTACGAGAAGACAGTTAGTCGACTCGTCCTATGCTATTCTAGACTATGAGGTATCATGGCTCATAGACAGGTCGTACGAGATTGATAGTCTCGATGGTACATCGAGATACAGGATCCGCTGGGATGTGGTGGAATGGGGTTAGCAGTGTAACACCTATGGAATTCGATCATAATTGTGGGGGTTATTGAGGATGGTCTTTGAGGGGCAAACCGTAGGTTGTCAATCAAAGGTGATTACGATTTGACCCCCAAACCAATCCATGTGGTGATTCATTGGCACTAGGGATGACGGGATTTTAGTTATCTCCTTGTCTCAGGCTCAGAGGTTCTAGCACTGGACGTTAGGGTTTCTTAGTCACTGGGCCGCACCGATGACAATAGTAGCCCTTAGCTCTTGGACGTTCTCGTTGATCGAGAATTTTCGGATGCATTTTCGGAGGAGTTTTCTAGCGTTCATGGTCCGAAAATTTCCTGATGTATTTTCGTGGGAGCTTCCTAGATTGTCTCCGAAAATGCAAGTGAGGCTCTCCGTTCTCGGGTTGCGATTTTTCTGGTTGGTACTCGTATGCACCGAGACTTGAGGTGGTCATACTCGTGGACCTGCGTTAAAGAAAGACATCACGGATGTTGTAGTTAGATATATGGTATGTCAGCAGATGAGGGTTGACCTTGGAAACCTATTGGATTACTCTAACCGATCTAGTTTGTGATTTGAAATGGGAACATGTACCATGGATTTCGTCATGGTTTTGTTACCTAAAACCAAGATAGGCATGGTGTGATTTGGGTAATTGTTGATCGATTAACTCAATTTGTGCATTTCTTGTTAATCTAGAGGATTAGGTTATAGATTGGGTGGGTGGTTGCTTATGCTTCTCGGCAGCTGAAGGAGCATGAGAAGAACTACCCTGTACATAATCTGGAGCTAGCCGCTATTATCTTCGCATTGAAGATCTAAAGGCATCACTTGTTTGGTATCACCTTCGAAATCTTTACGGACCATAAGAGACTCAGGTATCTGTTTACTCAGAAGGAGCTGAATTCCGATAGAGGAGATGGATGGAGTTCCTGAAGGATTACGATTGCACTATTAGCTATCATCTGGGAAAAGCTAATGTGGTCACCGACGCACTGAGCAGGAAGTCAGAGTGGTTCTTGTCTGTCAGCGAGTGATGGTCATAGAACTGATCCAGGGTTTCTTAGAGTTGGGGTTAGAGGAGCGGGCTCAGATGGAGAGAGGTTTGCTTGTGACCATGGTTGAACAGTCAGCGATCAGACTAAGGATCTGACGGGCGTAGGCTAGTAACCAGCATCTACAGTTCCTGGGTAGCCATATTGACGCCGGGCAGCCGACAGATTTCACCCGAGACGATGAGGGCATCCTATTTTCCAAGGGAGACTGTGTGTGTCGGAGTTGCACCTAGTCGTAGAGGAGTTGTTACAGGAGACACATCACTCGCGGTTTGCTATTTACCCCGGCAGGACCTGGATGTATCGAGACTTGAGGCGTTCCTACTGGTGGAACGGTATGAAGAAGGTCATTGAGGATTACGTAGCTAGATGTCTTGTATGCCAGCAGGTTAAGGCTGAGCATCAGAGACCTGCTGGGTTACTTCAGAGGATTTCCATTTCAGAGTGGAAGTGGGAACACATCTCTATGGATTTTATAGTAGGGTTGCCCAGGACTAGGAGGGGTCATGACACGATTTAGGTGATCGTTGAACGATTAACCAAATTAGCACATTTCTTAGCTATCCGGAGGACGGATTCATTGGACAGATTAGCTGAGTTATATTGTCGAGAGATTGTCAGACTGCATGGAGTTCCCCTCGGCATCATATTAGACAGAGATCCTCGGTTCACATCTCGTTTCTGGCAGCGTTTGCAGAAGGACATGGGTACTGATCTTCGATTTAGTATAACTTTTCATCCACAATAGATGGACAGTCAGAGCGTACGATTGAGACGTTAGAGGATCTGTTGATCATGTGATTTAGATTTTAGAGGCAGCTGGGAGGGCCATTTATATTTAGTTGAGTTTGCCTATAACAACGACTATCATTCTGCGATTCAGATGGTGTCGTATGAGGCGTTATATGGTAGGGCATGACGGACCTCCACCCTCTGGGAGGAGGTTGGGGAGGCCTAGCTGCTAAGGCCTCAAAGAGCTCAACAGGAGGCAGAGTTAGTACGCACTATTAGACAGAGGATGTCAGAGGCACAGGACCGCCAGAAGAGTTACGCAGATCAGAGATGGAGACCTCTGGAGTTCTCGGTAGGCAACCATGTATTTCTTCAAGTTTTACCCACGAAAGGGGGGAAGATGTTTGACCTCACAGGCAAACTAGCTCCGCGATATATTGGACCCTTCCAGATTCTGGAGAGAATCGTAGTCGTAGCTTACCGATTGACACTTCCTCCATCTCTTGCGAGGGGTGCACCATATATTCTACATCTCTATACTAAGGAGGTATGTGCCGGATCAAGCTCATGTTTTATCAGATATAACATCTCCGCTTCAGTCTAATGCGACCTACGAGGAGGTTTCAGTGTAAATTTTGGGCCACAAAGAGCATCAATTATAGAACAAGACGATTCGGCTGGTTAAAATCGGATGGCAGCATCATTCTGATACTGAGGCGATTTGGAGCTCGAGGATACTATCAGAGCTTCCTACCCCCACATATTTACTTGAGGTGCGTATAGGTTGTTTCATTCAGTATTTATACTATATGATTATACATGTCGCATATAAATAGTGAAATTTGAGGACTAAATTTTTGTTAGTGGAGAGAATGTTAGATATGGCTATTTGGAACCTAGTTATCGAAGTAGGACTTGGATTGAATTCGTTAAAGTGGAGGGTGTATTTGGCTTGGAACCAAACATCAGGGAGGCAAGTGGATAATAAATCCAAGCATGGGACTAATGTTACTAATAGTTAAATGGTAGGGGGTGGATTGCAAAATGAGTGTTCACTTTAATTCCTCCTTTTCTCTCTTGCTTGCCGATCCCCATTGTTTTCCCCCTTTTCATTTCTTCCTCGCACAGATCACGATCAAGGTTTGATTGCCATCGACCTCTTCTCTCTTCCTCTTCTTTCTTCCTCATCAATCTTTTCCACTTCTCGATCATGGCCCAAGCAAGCAAGGGAGTTTATCTTTGGCACTAGGGCGAGGGTTACGAGCTTTGAACGAGGACCTCTGCGTTGAGCCGCAGATCTGAGGCTATGCGGTTTGTGCCAATGGCCGGCGATCCTTGCTGCTGACAAGGCTGTGTCGACGATGACTCTCTTAGAGGTAAGTCTCCGATCGGGATATTTCCTCTTAGTTTGCGTAGATGGATCCCTGTCGTGATTGATCTGCTATCGGTCGCAAGTTCTTTGTGATCTTGAACCATGATTGACTGGTTTGGGCAGGATTAGGAATTGCGAGGTGAGATAGAGGTTCTGTGTGGATTCTCTTTATGAGACTTGATTCGGACAGATTTGAGCTGGGCTGAGCTCACCGCCTCAATCAAGGTAAGGGTGAGGTGTTCTTAGTTTTCATGTGAGATAAAGAAGCTTATGATTGCTGTTGGTTTAGTAGCTATTAATCGGTTTTGTTTCTCTGATCGGAATGAGATTTCGATGGTAGTTTTGTGTTGGGAATTGCTCGGTTTTGAAAAGTTGATTGTTGTTCTGTAAAATTCCTTCCGTTCAGATTTTTGGATGGTGCGTTTTGGATGTATCGTGGGATCCAAATTGTAGCTTTGTTAGGGTAGCTTAACTTCTTGTTTTGGATCTTGGGATGTTCTATTTTTGCTAGATAGAATCTTGTTCAGGCTTTGTGAGCTTCTTGGGTGATTGGGTGATGTGTGTTGGTTTTGCTTCTGCTGTGAGATTGTCCAGTGGTTGATCTATTTTAGCTCATTTCTTTGCTGTGGTGATCCCTTTTGTTTTGGTTTAGATGGGTTTAAAAGAGAATTGAGGATCTGCTATGTTCGTGACGTGATGATTCAGGGTGGGTTGCGTGAGTTTGTTCATTGATCTAAGCTGTAGGTTTATCCTAATGCTTACATGTTAGACATGACTTATCTTCTGAATTAGTCATAGATTATAGGTTAGATATGCTAAGATTAGCGATAGGGTTATGTATTGTAACATACCTATTTTACCTTATGCTGATGTTGTATATACTAGACCTGGCATGTGATACCTATATCTTTAGGACATAGGCTATGATGCATTATCTATGATCCTTGCATATCTTGTTGATATAGGTGGACTAGATAGTGGATGTTGTTTGACTAGTGTCATGCAATATCATACATTGTGCATCACTGTCAACCAGGGTTTCCCTTGTGGTTGAGATAGGTAGACAGTCATACCTGACCTACCCATTCGACCACTCATGGGTTAGTGGTTGACGGAGTATGGGTAGTGTGCTCTGTGCTGCCCCGCTCATGTACTCATGGGTTAATGAATCGGAGCGTGGTAGCAGGCAGAGTCCCTGCTTGGGTAGTCCATATACCAGGAGATGAGAGAGAGATGTCTCTCCCCCTTATATATACATGGGGTAGGGGTAACACTCAGATAGAGATATCCTCCAGAGATGACCTAGGGTAGGGGTGTTACTTCGGCAGGGAGGTAACATTCAGATAGAGATATCCCCTTAATAGGTCATGGGATAGAAGTGTTACACCGACAGCATCCCGTCTACTCCATCGCTCAGGAGCAGTGATGATAGAGTACTGATGGTAGTCACAACCCTACGTCAGAGGGTGGTTTCCGCTCAGCTTCCACCTGTACATAGGTGACGATGCCTAACCGACGGCAGGGGTGACCATGTCATTGCACCATGTGCATACTCATATTTTGCATTTGCCCGTGCTTGCTATACTTGAATGTTGCATATGATTGACATGCACATACAGGAGACCTTTATGCCCTGGTTTTGACGACCCCGCCACACTGGTATAGTGTTTTCTATTTCTCATATTAGTTGTACTTATCATTGCCTGTACATGTGTTATTTCAATAGTCTGCTTTACTATTACTAGCTTAAACTATCTTGCATATTTGATGAGATATCCGCTGAGTACTGTGAACTCATCCCGTTAGCTCCTTGTTTTTATTTCAGGATAATCGACTGGAGTGCTCGGCAACCTGTCCCGTTTTACATGTGTCGAGACGATTTTGTCGTTTATATGTATATGGTTGTGGGTACATGTTGGTACTCTTTTCATTCGTTCTTCAGTTGTATTTTCATTTGCAGTTCCGCTGCGGTATTTTCAATATGGTTGTACATACCCCTACCCAGCTTTTGTTGTCGTTTTCGTGTTCTTTTTATCCAGACGTTTGTTCCAGCCCTATAGGTTGTGGTACAAGCGGCTGAGGTAGTTGTGGAGGTTAGGTTTTTCGAATTGTCCGCCGGTCGAGGGAGTGACAGTTCGGTCAGTATCGGACGGGCAGCTCCTCGGGGCGTGACAACGGTAAATTTTTTATAAATATATTTTTTTTATCAAATATTGAGTCACTTTGCATTCACTCTCACATATCTATTAATGTTTCAGTTTGCAACATCAATAAATAAGCAGTATTACAATTAATCTCAATATCATAAAGTTAGAAGTGGATAGAGTAAATTTGTCTATACTTCCGTGGATGCCTAAGTGTAGGCTGTGAAATCTCATTATGTTTGTGTGTGTTTTTAATTTTGTCGAAGAAAAATAGTATTGCAGTAAAATACTGTAATATATATATTTTTGTTAATTAAAATTGTATTGTAATATATATATTTTTGTTAATTAAAATTGTATTGTAGTAAAATATGATGAATTATTTCAATATTATAAATAAATGGTGTAATAATACAATACAAAAGATTTCATCAAATTTAAATAGCGGTGTAGTTAAAAAAATATTTACTTTACCATCAATCTAATTTGTGAAGTTGTTCGTATAAATCAATTTGCTAAATTTAAATATTTGTTGCAGTATAGTATTTTCTATTACGTCTACATTACGATGAAGTAATATAACAAAAACTATTTCGACAATTCAAATTTTGTAGAAGTAAAATTAAATATTTACTATATCAGAATATAAAAATTATAAAGTCATATAAATATTTTACTTCGTCAATCAATATAACCTTTGAAATCATATAATATCAACTACTTTAGTACTTTTACAAAATTGATGAAATAATAGAGCTTTTTGTATTTTAAAAACGATCTAATTTCAAACTGGTTTTGAACTGGTGAAAGACTTCGATACTTTTGTGGCGAAGTAAAAAGTTTACTCTTTTATTTCACCTACGTCTACTTCGATAATTATCTGCTTATTATTTCGGAGAATATCTAAAGTCTATTATCAATTTTCACACGGTGGGAAAAAATAAAAAATAAAAATAGATATGGTTTGTTATGGAAAAAGATAATTCACTCATCTAGCATCCCTGTCAATCCATCACAGGATCAATATGAAGGAGATAAATCATGAGGGCTATGAGTCCGAATTCTATGACTAATATGAAGAGAGAATGAGAGTTTATTAAATTTTATCTTTTAGATCTAAGATGACACTACTATTTATGTTACTCACCCGTACATCTCGTGCAAACAAAAACTAAAAATGATTCGATTCATAAAGGTGGATCCGTCACCTCAGTGGCCCCCTGGTCTCTGCCTCACGAGGTTTCCAGAGGGAGGTCAATCACAAATTTAATGAGGGTGGAGAAGACGTCTAAGGGCCGAAAGAATTTAACTAAAAAAGGGTCGAACTAATAAATAGAACGTTCTGTGTTCCGTTCACGAATTTTTTTTTAAAAATTTTGTATTGTCTAAATTTTATATTATATATATAATAATAAATCTTTTGTCATCCTTTTATAACAATATTTTTACATAAATTATGCTTTTTTCCCAAAATTATGTACAAAATATTATGAAGATAAATAGAAATTAAAAGGATTTAAATGAAAACAATAGAGTATTTTTCATAAAATTTTAAATATCAATTTTGTGGATTAAAGAATAGGTTAAATCAATTTTTTTAGACTGAGTTAAAATTTACTTTAAAAATATAAATAAAAAGGATACTACAAATGTAAATTTCACAATTAAATTGATAAGTAATTACATTTTATAACTGTCGTCACATATCGAAATTAAGTTACAATGTTTTATTTAATTAGCATATTGACAAATGTTTTATAATCTTCATGGCATATGCATGTTGAAACTAACAAATGAGCCACATCTTTTATTATTGAAAGGTTAAACAAATAAAATGCATGCATGACTTTGATTTTGAAATTTAGACTTTGATTTGTCAATATAAATTATTTAAAAACCTAGTGGTAGAGTGATGTATTGTTTTATATATATATATATATATATATATATATATATATATATATTTCAATCCTTAATTATAGTATATTTTATAAGAATTTTTTCTCTAAATGAAATGTAAATTTTGAGACGCTGGATTTCTAGACCGCCTACTGCAAATACTTTTCGATTTACCCTGGTGATCGATGAGAAATTTTTTTGGGGCCGGATCGGTCATCCCAAATTGGTCTATTACCTAGTCTTTTTTATTTTTATTTTTTTATTTTTTATTTTTTATTTTTTTTTTGATTGGAAGTTTTGCACGTAGATGGAGAGGGTCAATAATCCTATTTAAAGTCTAGATGAGTTAATTTGATCCTCCTTAGTTGAGCTATCCAAGATGAGAAGGGTGGCTAGTTGATTCACTCGTCTCAAAGGGCTTAGTTCCCCAACAACCTGCTTCGCTCAGTCAGCCTAGCCCCTTGATTCTTCCATTTGGTTCTATTAGATTGTATATATTTATTAAAATTATTTATTTTAAAGATAATTTTGTCCTTTCTCTTTTTATTTTAGGATTTAGAATTTCTTAATCTAGCTATATAAGATTTTGTATTTTATTTTTCTAAAATACTTTTTGGATTTACCAAGACGGTTACCTTTCTTCTTCTCAATTTTTACATGTTCAGCTAACTTCAGGGGCTCAGCTCATTAATAATCTACTCCATTCAGCCAGCCTAGCTCTTTGATTCCCCTAGTCAGTTCACTCGACTCCAGGGGATTTACCAAGACGGCTACCTTTCTTCTTTTCAATTTTTACATGTTCAGCTAACTTCAGGGGCTCAGCTCACTGATAATCTACTCCGTTCAGCCAGCCTAGCTCTCTGATTCCTCTAGTCAGTTCACTCTACTCCAGGGGATCACCCCCCCCCCCCCCCCCCACCCCCACGCACACACAACCTGCTTCGCTTAGCCAACCCAATTCTTTGATTCCTTAGTCAATTCATCCGACTCCAGAGGCTCAACTCCCCCGACAACATGCTTCGTTCAGCTCTATTCGACCCTGTCGACTTCACGCCTGGCTTAGCTCCATTTGGCATCACCGATCTGACTTTAGGTGCTGAGTCTCCCTTGGTTTATTTAGATTAGTCATCTGATTCTTCTTTTGCTTGATGGGTCAGACCAAAGGATCCCTATCTTGCGGGTTGGTGCAATAAATGGTATACACATGGATTGTCAAAACACGTGTGTTAGTGCAATCGATCCAAGGTTGATCGGGTAGATCATGGGTTTTGATGTATGTCAATATGATTAAGTTAGGTTTTCATGTTGATTTGATGTGTGTGTTTGAGTCGTGCAGGACTTAATGAATCACACATGAATAACGGAGTGAAGCATCCAAGGGACGACAACCGAAGGAAGAGGACTTCAAGGACGAGCCGAGGAAGTGGACTTCAAAGGCATACACGAAGGATGACATGGAGATAAGTCGTGAGCTTGTATGCGCATTTGAGGGACGAGAGTCGAAGGAAGAGGACTTCAGGGGCAAGCCAAGAAAATAGACTTCAAGGCATACGTGAAGGGTGAACTCCGGTGAGGTTAAGAGTGCATTTGTAAGTAGATCAGTCGACTAGCAAGAGAGCATTCAACTAATACTACTGAGAGCGCACTATAGCAGTCGACTGGTATAGACATCAGTCGACTCATCTTTCTGTGAGGTCAAACAGGTGGGAGCAGTCAATTGGTCTCTAGAGCAGTCGACTGGTCTGTTCGAAATAAAGCCATTAGGCTAGTCGTTGGCTGAGGCATCAGTCGACTGGCCCTGGGGACAGTCGACTGAT
Organism: Boesenbergia rotunda; assembly: GCA_024364735.1. Taxonomy (NCBI): domain Eukaryota; kingdom Viridiplantae; phylum Streptophyta; class Magnoliopsida; order Zingiberales; family Zingiberaceae; genus Boesenbergia; species Boesenbergia rotunda. The sequence continues at coordinate 102,634 of JAGFNQ010009062.1, read as the reverse complement.
GTCAGGGCTGAGCTGTTTATTTAACAGCTCTCTCCACTATTTAAATGGGAGCTTGAGACTTGAGATAGGTTAGCTCTTTATTGTAAGATCTTTACTCTAGTGTGCAAGTGTTCAAGCTCCAAGTGCTCATCTTCCTCCCAAAACCCTAGCTTCATCTTGTAAGGAGGAAGAAGGATTGTGAGAGGTTGTTCTCTACAGAGAAGGAGAAAGACTTAGCTGGAGATTGCCGGGGCGTGATCCACCGAAGGATCAAGCATTCGTTCACCTCAAGGACACGCCGTGGAGTAGGAGCAAGCTCTCCGAACTACGTAACCGGTAACGTGGTCTGTGGGTTGCGCTTTGGTGACTCGCCATCCCCATCGTTCGCTTCCGGAACAAGTTTGACCCCGTCTGTGGGAAACATCAAAGCACCAGAAGGAGTACTATGATGGAAGATCCAGAGGGACAACCCATCATTCCGACGAGGGAGGAGTTGGATCGCTTATTCGCCAACACCGTCAGAGGAGCGCTGGAGCAACATCAGATCGAGCAAGCCACCTCACGATGAGCGGCTTCGGTGCAGGCCAAAATCCCAAGAATGTCGGCCTCGAATCACCAAAATCGAAGATCCTTCTTGCCACCGGCGGGACTGGCCATGACAACTCCAACACCCCAGCGAAATTCCTTAAGAGAGATGGAAAGGGCATATTCCGTCGCCCCCAGTATTTTACGGCAGGAGGAGGGGTTGGGTGTTGGAGAAATCTATGGTCCGGAGTGATCATATATTTTGATGTTTGGGCAAAGGGTTTAAGTTAGGTTACCCTTATATTTGATATGTGTATGTAAGTGTGCAGGTTTGCAGGATACACATAGGCTTAGCTGGACGGCTTCGGGTTCGGTGAAGGATGGCATGAGAAGATAAGCTGTGGGCTTGTATGCATCAGAGGGACCGTGGACAAAGCAGGAACGATAAGTCGAGGGAAGCATACTTCAAGGCATACGCGAAGGTTTAAGTGGGAAACCAAACACGTCTTTGCAAGAAATCCTAGGTTAGGAGGGAGCTTAGGTAAAGGGGGAGTATTGTTACTCATTTATTGGCAAAGGGGGAGCCTTGGAGAGGTTCTTAAAAGCCTTTGTAAGTCCAATATAGAGGGAGCCTTGGAGAGATTCTTAAAAAGCCCGTTTTGGTAAACATCCTAACTCTTACGAAGTTTAAGTGTGGGGATGCCTTGTAATATGATCCATGCATGTTTGCACTGCATGATTGCATATGCATTGGCAGTATAAGTCCAAGGTGAAGTCTTGGCAACTTAAGTCCAAATGTTTATTTAGTATTGTATTTGCTATTTATTTTCCCTAACTTAAACGGATTGTCAAATATCAAAAAGGGGAAGATTGTTGGAGCAATCTATGGTCCAGAGTGGCCATGTGTTTTGATGTTTAGGAAAGGCTTTATGTTAGGTTTAGCCTTGTATTTGATATGTGTATGTGAGTGTAAAGGTTTGCAGGATACACATAGGCTTGGCTGGTCAGCTTCGGGTCTGGTGAAGGATGGCATGAGGAGACAAGCCGTGGCTTGTATGCATCCGAGGGACCATGGACAAAGCAAGAACGATGAGCCGAGGGAAGCGCACTTCGAGGCATACACGAAGGATGGCATGAGGACGGGCCGCGGGCTCGTATGCATCCGAGGGACGAGAGCCAAAGTCAAAGAAGACTTGAAGGCAACAGGTCGAGGCTACTAGGTGAAGAGTCAGCTAAGTCATGAGGGTCCGAGTGCTGAGAGAATTGTACTCGGGAAGGGAAATCCTAGGTTTAGGGTTTGGGCAGTCAACTACGGATTGTAGCAGTCGACTAGTGTAGGGCACAAAAGATCAGTCGACCGATCTTTTGTGTAGTCGACTGGTGTCGGTTGGAATTCGAACGTTGGGTTGTAACATTCAGATTCGATTGGAACTAGTCGACTGGTGTTGGCACCAGTCGACTGGTAACGACTAGTTCAGCCACGAGCTCTATTTAAGGGAGCTCGGTTTAGCTGGCTAGGGCTGACGAAATTGGCTTTGGTTAAAGGCCAATTAGTAGTCTTTAAGCTCAGAGGTCTTGTGTGAGTTGTGGTGAGGTTTCTCCTCCCACAAAGAGCTACACGAGCTAGCCGGAGGTCTTCAGGGGACTCATCCATGACGGACCCGAAATACTAGGTTAAAGTTGTCACGAATTGTGTGGATCCGTCAGAATTTAAAATTTATAAAATGTGCTGGAAACCCTTTTTGCAATCAAAATATGAAAACGTAGTAAAGGGGCCACAGGTCATATTTTTCCTCGGGACTAGTTGACGTTGTGTGATTCGAGCTCGTGTTTATGTGTCGTTAATATTTTTTTTGGGTTTCAACTTAAAATCTGGGTTTTTGGTTGCAAATAGAAATGGGAAACTCAGGGAAAAGAAAAGGAAACTTAACCATGGAACTTGACAAGTGATAGCTAGTTATAACTCAACCAATGGACCACTTGATCAACTAAAGCACTTAACTAATTTTTTCCGAAAACGAATCTGATTTCAAATTCAGAAACAAATGCTAAGCAATGAAGCAACACAGCAGTGCAGGCAATTTTCAAAAGCAAGCCAACTTGAATCAAATGCTATCTATAAAATTCAGCAATCAAACTTTAAACAAACACTACACTACTAGCTACAAAATCTGGAGGCAAACCAATGCAGAGAAGTTCAGAACGATTCGAATGCAATACTAATTGAATTCAAACATCACAGCACACTAGAAGTACTATATAACTTACTACAAATCATTTCCTAAACTGCACTTGATACAAGTGCAGAATTCCAGCACTTGGCACGTAAAAGAGAACTGCTCAAAGACTGATTCAAAGACTGATGTGCTGCAAATTTGCTTCCAATTGCAGAAATGGCAAACTGACAATATTTCGAATTCCAGCTGATCACTAGACAATTCCACTCAAGAAGTGCAAGGCATAGATGAGTGACAGAAATCAGAATAGCAGCAAAATTTCAGAAATGCAGGGACTGAATTTTGAAGCTACAGAAATGCAACCCGAATGCAGGAACTAATAGATCAAGCTGAATATGATGCAATGGGTCACTAACTAACAGCTTTTCTGATAAGTGAAATCAAGGATTTAGATACTAGTTGAAGAATTTCAGAATCGATTCAGAATTTGCAGATAAAAACTTGCAGTTTTGCAGAAGTAGACTGATGGCGTTTAATGCAGAAATAGTGTGCAGAAATGATGCGCAACTGAATACAAACACGCAGGCAAATGAATTCAAATATTCCAATCGAAAATTCAGATAAGATTGTAGAAAATCTAAGCCCACTAATATGAAATGCAGAAACACTACACTGAAGGTTGGCACGCAACTATAGGACTGATACATAGGGCAGAAATGGGAAACTGAAAACAGGGGAACAATGAATTCAGGAATTCACAAGCAATTTAGATCAATTGTATCAAACTAATATCAGGAACAATTCGGAATTGAACTAAACTAACTGATATGAAATGCAGGAACTAAAAGCTGATACGCCGGATGAAGAAAAACAGGGAAAAGCTAACACAACTGATACGCAAGCTAAAACAAACACTAAACTGAAATTGAATTCGGTTGATGACTGAATAAAATACCTAGCTAATTTACTTGCAGAAAATAAACCTAACTTAAACAAAACAATTGGAAAACGAAGCTAAGCAATCTGATACGAATGCAGTAATGGAACAGAAATGAGACTACAGCTAATAAACGAAATTAACTAAGCCTCAATCTCTCATCTCAGCTCAAGAAATCCTTGCTGTCACTCAAGGATGAGCCTCGAATCGAGAAGGAAACGATTCATACAAGAAAACTACAGCAACTGAATAAATTCAGAAATGAAACTACGACAAAAATTGAAATTGCAGCTAACAACTGAGAACTCGCCAATTAAGCTAAGCCTCAATCCAAATCCTTGCTGTCACTCAAGGATGAGCCTCGAATTGAGGTGGTCACGCCTTCAAACGAAGAAATTGAAGAAACGATGAAGAAAATCGCTAAACTACTAAAGGAGACGAGCTGCGGCGAGGAAGACACGACAGGGAGAAGCTGAGGGAATTTCTGATTAAACACATAAGAATGGACGGCCCAGATTGATCGGATGAAATCCAATGACTGATCTTGCTCTGATTTGAGCCAAACTTTGATAATGATGATCTGGGGTCAGGATCTGCCTCGTGGTAGCTCGGATCCTCTAGATTTGCAATGGATGGTCCAGATCACCCTAATCTTTGCATGGACGATCTAGAGCCCTCCGAGCTTGATCCAACGGTTGATTGAGCTCTGATTGGGATGAAACCTTCAGATCTTGATCAGTGTGCTTGATCAACCCTAACCCTAGCTTGGATTGCTTCAGATGGTCCCGGATGGCTCAGATCTAGCCGCTTTTGAATCGGACGGCCCGGATTAATCCGAAACTTGATAATTCGATCCGGTTCCACTTCCGACTCAAGTTTGACCCAGTATGCCCTAGGTCCATGAACCTTTCATGCCTACAAAAATAGATCAAAAATTTAGTGGCTAAATAATCCAAATATGTGCAAATTTGCAATTAAGTCCAAAATAAAGGTAAGTTCTAAAACCTAGGGTAAAATCATAATTAAGCAAGTAAAACATGGGTCAAACATGGATTTTAGCAATTAAAATAATCAATAAAATGGTATCTATCAACTCCCCCACACTTAACCTTGAGCGTCTCGCGAAATCACTAAATATGTATCCCCTAGATTTTCTTAAGCATAATTAGAAGCAAATGAAAAGAAATTACCTAAGGTTGTCAATTCTCATAAATCTAAGCTCTATGGATTAGTATCTTGTCCTTAAATCAACAACTTAGCCTTTTCATCCATCATGAGTCATTGAGATGAATTTAAATCACTAGCCCTTTCAAGGAAAATTTTGGTGGCTCTCTCCTTAAGTTCTAAATTGATGATGGAAGTGGAGCTCACTCATACACACATACTTCTTGCACTACCATAGGCTTGCTTATTGTCTAATCTCCGCCATTAATCATGATTAGGATTCACATCTACAAAAACAAGTGAAAACATGGAAAATAGTAAGAAATGGAGTAAAAATCAAGGAAATGGAAAAATTGATAAAGTGGAAGACTTGGTTGCTCAAGGATACTCTTGATGCACTTTGCCCTCCTTTCAGTCCACGTAATGAAATCCAAAGTGTAATGGAGTGAGTCCTTGCAATGCCCTTCTTAATTTGGATGAAAATTCCTTATTAATTCCTTTGTGCCAATTTTGCTATTGCGTGCCAACTTGTTTCTTCCCTCTTCACTTTTCAGATTTTTTTCCTTTTTCTTCCTCTTCAGTAAATTCAGAATGTAATGGAGCAAAACTTTTGATTCGGATAAGAGAAACTTCAATGATTTTATAGTGCCAACTCAATTGTGTCCACTTGTTTCCTTGTTTTTTTTTTCTTTCAAACTATTGCTCTTCCCTTTTTCCTACTCTTAATTCTTCTACTGGAGCATTGTAGATCAGATTTAAATGAGAAAACTTGAGGAATCAAGTAAAACTTCACTACACAACCCTTGCAACTTTTCTTGATACACTTCACCTTAAGGTTGGCACATCACTTTCACTTCTTTCTTTCTCTTTTTTTTTCTGTTTTAAGTCTAGCATCCACGATATAATTTCAGATCTTGCAAACCTTCTGATTTCTCCAACAATTAACATCAAGAGTGCTTGCATCAAATGATAGTGGAACCCTTAAGTGTTCCACTCAAAAATTCAAATCAGCACATTAAATTTCAGCCCCTTGCCTTCACTGCATTTTTCTAGCTTCAGTTCATCATTCAATTCAGCTTGCATTCACACTTGGCTTGTGTCACTCAGTAGCTCCCAGATGCAGCACTCGGCAGCAACAAATGCAATTCAGATTTCTTCAATTGTTAGCCACCCTTGCATTTAGTTTCAATTTCTGCACAGCTGAATTACAGAATTTCTTACAATGTTTCTGATTTTTCACAGCCACGTTTTAGACTCCATTCAGATTATTTTCAGCTGTCATTTGGATCCTAGCAAGTTGTTACTGATCTTCCTAGCCAAGAACAGCTGCAGAAATGGAAATTAGTTCCTGCAATTTCTTTTACAGCTTTAGAAATCTTTGTCCAGCTTCACTGCATTTCTTTCTTTATCTGTTTCTTGATCTGAAAAATCCAATCAATCACATTTCATTCTCCTTTGATCAGCAGTGGATGTGCCTAACAATTTCAGATACATTCCTATACCTACTGCCTTGATTTATAGCCTCAAAAACTCAAATTAGGTTGCAAGTTGGTACAAACTGCCTTCATAGCATTTCTATTGGTTTTCCTCCTTTCATAACTGAATTTTCAGCTTAAGTATCAACTTGCTGCTCTCCAAAACCTCTTAGGCTTCGAGTGGGTTTGTTTTGAGTCCTTTTTAGCATCCCTTGCAGCAGCCACATTAGTTTCAACTTGATTCATTTGCACTTCCATTTCTGCACTGCACAGATTTTTGTTTCTCTCTTTTTTTTTCTAATGCTTTTGTTCCATCTCTCAAATTCTATACAGCTGTCCATACAGCCACCTTTCCTCTGTGTTGGTCAATAATGGATGAGTTCAATATATTTTGGCATGTCATGTACTCAATTTCCTGATTCATAGCCTTGAAAACCCAAACTTCAGCTCATCTTGATACAAACTGCACAAACTGTTTGTACTGATTTTTTTCATTGTTTTCAGCTTTTGTTCAGCCCTTTCGAATTCTGATTTCTACAGCAAAGGACAGCTACAATCATCTTCTAACAGGGTGGCCGAACAACTCTATCAGCTGCAAATTCAGCAGCCTTGCAAGTGGAGGTCTTGTGTGCACAAATTTTTCTGCATTGATCTCATATTTTCTGATTTTGGCTCAATATCTGCACAGATTCTCTACCTTGATCAGATCTGGTCAGCTTACAATTCAGAATCACAAATCTGGCATCAAATGATAGTGGACAATGCTCTTCTTCCTTGGGAGTTACTGATCCATATCCATTTCCTACCCACAATAGCAGATTTTCTTCTTTTCTCTTTTTGGCACAACTTCTTTTCTCTATTTTTTTTCTGTGCCATTTGTTTCCATTTCAAATTCTTAACCGAATTCAACTTGAGGTTAAACTTCCTTGGATCTTCAAATGATGATCAAGAATCTTCAATTATTTTCAATCTTTTACCACTTCCCTTTCTTGCAACTCAATTTGGCACATTGATCTCTTTTTCATCATTTTTTTTTAATCCACATAAATTTTCCTTCAACCGGATTCAATGATGGTTGCAATAAGAGAAGCACTTCTCCTCCAATTCACAACTGAATTCCCACTTGTTCTTGGTACCAAGCTCCACTCAATTAGGCAAAAAAAAATTTCGACATGAAGTGCATCCTTGATAAAAATTGATTCCAAATCACTAATCACTCCCCCACACTTAAATCTTTGTCCGTCTCGGGCAAAGTAGCATCAAGAAAACATCCCAAGCAAACAAATCCACAGAAAAATTGGGGTTAAGATTAGGAATAAGGAAAAACAAATAGAATAGACATGATTCTTGCCAAAATTGATATGGAAAGGTAAACAAAGTGATTAGCCTCTATAGATGTGATCCAATCATTGAAATATGATTTTGAAAGAACCTAAGCAAGTTCTAGAGTACAATAACATATGTGTATCACAAATATAAGGCTAATTCTCACTAGGTAAAAATAATTCATCTCAAGTCCTCAATTAAGAATCTAAAGCAAAGTAGTACTCAGACATCCAAGATTTCATCCATGAGTTCAAACCCTAAGTTTTAACAACCAAATTTAATTTATTTTCCAAAAGACTCTAAAATGCTATAGGATAACCTAGAGGGATACATTTATTCCTAGTCATGCAAGAAAAAGTACGAAAAGAAATAACAAGGTATTTCCAATGACTCCTATGCATTCTACTCTACTCATGCATTTATTAGCAAGGACTCAACTTAAAAGAAAATTTGAGAAGTCATAACAGTGAAGGAAAGTGCAATAAAAGAAAATACAAGAAAGAACAATCTCCCCTTTATTTCTGGTGGACGGAGTCTATCCAGAAGTAGCCTCCATCTTGGTAGTGGAGGGACATAAGTGTAAGTACCCCTGGTTGATTTTGATGTGATCAATCAATTTAAGTTAGGTCCTGGTATGTTTAATCCCTCTGCTAAGTGTGCAGGAGCTTAGGTACGGAGGAAGTCGAGCGTAAGACGTAGCGAACGAGAAGGATTGTGCGGGGAAGTGAGCCGACGGGCTCGGTACAATCCGAGGGACGCGGAAGCTGCGGAAGAGTACGCCGGTGGAGCGAGAAGGACGTGCGCGGTGTCCGAGGGACGAGAAGCCAGGAGGAAGGACGCTCGAGGGGCGAAAGGCCGGAGTCGGGTTCGGGTGAGCCTAACTCCGGTTGGCCGGAAATCACCCAAAAGATGAACCAAAAGACTGGTCAGTTTGACCAAGTCAAACCAGGCACCTGAAACAAAAAGAATTCTATTTGTTGCTGTGAAGATTCGAACCAGCAACCTCGCCTACATATATCACCAATCTTACCAACTGGGATAAAGAAGAGATATAATTAAAGTTGTTGCGAATAAATGATAAAGTTATTTATCTGTTGCGAGCAGAAGACAAAGTTATCTCTTAAAGGATAACTTTATCCTTTAATCAGATCCAATGGATGCAGTTTAATCCCATCCAAGATCAGCCATCCAGATTACATCCATGGATCAACGGCCAAGAGAAAATTCCTCAACAATCCAGATTTATTCTCTTAGGCTATAAATAGGCTTAGAGTTTCAACCTTTTAATTCATTCAATCATTCAATTCTCTTGTAATTCTCTCTATAGTCTAGCGTGCTTTTATTGTAAGGCTTCTCCGCCACAAGGAGATTTTAATTGAGCGTCCACTGCCTTGGAAGCAACGTTCTTAGTTGCGACCAAGTTTTTTTTAAGACGAGTGTCTTCCATTTCTTTATTTTATTATCCGTCTATTCACCCCCCTCAAGCCGGACCAACCCGATCCAACAAGTGGTATCAGAGCCAAGGTCGCCGCAGAAAGACTAACCGCCGACTGCAGCAATTTCAAGAAAATGGTTGGAGCCGTAATCTACCCGCCGAAGTTTGAGGGGGAGTTTGCGATGTGGAAGCGCCGAATGCAGGTATTTTTTAAAACTGATATTGAATTGCTAATAATTATGAAAAATGGTTTTTTAGTTCCTAAAGACAACAACGGCAAGGATAAAGAAATAAAGTCATGGACCAAGAAGGAGAAATCAGACTTTGAAGCAAACGGCAAAGTTGAATTTCATCTACTAGCCGTTCTTCCCGTGCAAGAAGTTAACCGCATCGAGAATTACAACTCGGCAAAAGAGCTCTGGGAGAAATTCCTAGAATTTCATGAAGAGAAGAATAAGAAATCAGACATCGCCGCACTGAACACAAGGAAGATCCAACTCGACGATGAGTCCTTGTCAGAAGAGTCGGAAGGTCAAGAATATGCGGGTCTTGCGCTAATGGCAAATCATCAAGAAGGGAGCACTGATGAAGGGGGAGAGACGTCAGAAGAAAGCGACGACGAAAGAGGAACCTCGCTTTTCGAAAGCGACCCGGTAAGTGAGGTTTGTTTTCTTCCTCATGATCAATTATATGCAGGAGTTAAAGCCTTGCTTAAATTTAATTGTAGATTAGAAAAAGAAAATTTGAAATTGAAAAATGAATTGGCACTTACTTTCTCTTCTGAAATTTTAAAAAATGAAAATGGTAATTTGAAAAACTTAGTGCAAAAATTAGAACTTGATATTGCACATTTACGCCAAAAGAAAAATAGCTTTCTTGATAATTTAAATTGGTATTTTAAAAATTATAAGGGTCAATTTAAAAATGTGCCCAAAAGCTATATTCCGCCTAAGTTTTTAATTAATCCTGTAGACAAGAACTTATTTTGGGTTCCTAAATTTGTATTAAACTGAATTTTTTTTGTTATTATAAATGTGTGCATTGTGTTTCTCTAACAAAAATTATGCCTTTATTTTTTTTTGCACAATTATGCTGTCTATCTACTGGAACTTCTTTCAAAATTTTTTGAATATTTTTTCCCTCGAAATTTGAAATTAAGAGTTTAGAGGAAAGACTCATTACAATTTTTTTTTCAAAATTTTCAAAGTATTGTTTCCAATTTTTTAAATTTTATTGTTCAAGAACTCTTATGTGTTGGTTTGTCATTTTTGGACTTGACGAACGAATTTAAAACTCAAAATTTTTGTCCAAACTCATATCTTCATCTTCGACTTTAACAAAAATATACAGATTTTTTTTTTGATTTTTTATGAATTATTTATCGAAATATGATTTTTTTTCAAAATTTGATAGAAAAATATTTTGACAGGATTCGATTTTATTTTTGGAACTCCTCATCAGCTGTGGATTTTATCAAAAAAAATTTAGATTTTATTTAAGTCATTTTTTAAAAAAAAATGGAATTAACTTTGAAAAAATATGTCATTTTAAAATTTGAAAAATCTATGGCAACGCGATTTTTTTTCACTTAGAAAATTTTTTATCGCACTCAAAAATTTTTTTTCTTCCCTACTTATATTTCCCAATTTTTTGATGTGATCAAAGGGGGAGGAATAGTATTAAGTTAAGGGGTAGAATTTTAATTTACTTGAAATTTATGTTTTTTTTGAACTTAAACTGTTTACATTATTATGTATATTTTTTTTATTATTTTGATTACTCTAATTTAACTCGGATTGATGCACATCAAAAAGGGGGAGATTGTAAGTACCCCTGGTTGATTTTGATGTGGTCAACTGATTTAAGTTAGGTCCTGGTATGTTTAATCCCTCTGCTAAGTGTGCAGGAGCTTAGGTACGGAGGAAGTCGAGCGTAAGACGTAGCGAACGAGAAGGATTGTGCGGGGAAGTGAGCCGACGGACTCGGTACAATCCGAGGGACGCGGAAGCTGCGGAAGAGTACGCCGGTGGAGCGAGAAGGGCGTGCGCGGTGTCCGAGGGACGAGAAGCCGGGAGGAAGGACGCTCGAGGGGCGAAAGGCCGGAGTCGGGTTCGGGTGAGCCTAACTCCGGTTGGCCGGAAATCACCCAAAAGATGAACCAAAAGACTGGTCAGTTTGACCAAGTCAAACCAGGCACCTGAAACAAAAAGAATTCTATTTGTTGCTGTGAAGATTCGAACCAGCAACCTCGCCTACATATATCACCAATCTTACCAACTGGGATAAAGAAGAGATATAATTAAAGTTGTTGCGAACAAATGATAAAGTTATTTATCTGTTACGAGCAGAAGACAAAGTTATCTCTTAAAGGATAACTTTATCCTTTAATCAGATCCAATGGATGCAGTTTAATCCCATCCAAGATCAGCCATCCAGATTACATCCATGGATCAACGACCAAGAGAAAATTCCTCAACAATCAACAATCCAGATTTATTCTCTTAGGCTATAAATAGGCTTAGAGTTTCAACCTTTTAATTCATTCAATCATTCAATTCTCTTGTAATTCTCTCTATAGTCTAGCGTGCTTTTATTGTAAGGCTTCTCCGCCACAAGGAGATTTTAATTGAGCGTCCACTGCCTTGGAAGCAACGTTCTTAGTTGCGACCAAGTTTTTTTTAAGACGAGTGTCTTCCATTTCTTTATTTTATTATCCGTCTATTCACCCCCCTCTAGCCGGACCAACCCGATCCAACAATAAGTGGCTGGGAGAATTAGAACTCCCCCACACTTGAACTTTACAAAAATTTGCTCCGGTGGCCGAAGGCGATTTAGGTTCAAAATCCATTGAAGGAATGGAGTGCTTCGAATTAAAGTAAAATCATCTCCTCCTTCTTTCTGCCTTTTAGATGTCCTCCCAGGAGGTTGAAGTCTGTTCAGTTGGAGCACCCACTCCTGAAGTCTTCTGGACCCTGCAAAATAATGTAATACCTCTCTCAAGCGTGCAGGGTTAGAAAGAAATGATATAAATTCAGTCTCTGCATGAAATGTATCCAAATCTGCATCATATCCAATGAAATCAATTCTTGGTGTCTCAATAAATTTTTCACAATCATTTTCTATGAAATTTGCATCCAGAAACTCATCACAAATAATAAAATCAATCCTTGGCACTTCAATAGAAATATCACAATTATTTTCTACCAAGGATATATCAAGCAATGTATCACAACCTATGAAATCAACTTTAGGTGCCTCAATGAATTTTTCACAATTATTTCCAGCATAAGATATGTCAAAAGACTCATCACAACAATCAACGATACTAGGCACTTCTAAAAAATTTTCACACTCAGCATTTACATGATATGTATCACCACATGCTTCAAATTCAGCAACTATAACACTAGGTACCTCTAGGGATTTTTCACAATCAAATTCTACAAGAGATGTATCCCTAAGTATATCACAAACAATAAGATCAGTTTGAGGTGCCTCTATGTAATTTTCAGAAAAATTAGGAGGAGTATTTACCTGATCGTGCTGAAAAATACCTGGAGGTTCTACAAAAGTAGATGTATCCGTGTTCTCCTCCTGGTCAAATAATTGCTCGTCTTCAGGTTCAAGTTCTGGTGGACAATCAACTAAAGCAGGTGATCCTTGGGTTCTTGCTTCCACCATGTAAGTCCCTACACTTTCTGGTAATTGTGGTGGTCCCTGGGGCTTAGTGCAATCCCCTACACCTATCGAATCATCTCCTATGCATGCGTCTCCTGTAATATCTGCAACAACAACATTAGAAAAATTAGGACCATCAATAACACTATCATCAGAAAATAAAAGTCTAGAATGGTCCTGTGGAGTTTCAGAATTGAATTCAAAACTATTACAAGCTCTGCTATCAATCTCCTCCAATGCCTCTAAATCAATAGGAATGGGTGATTCTTGGGGCTCAGTGCAATCCCCTACACCTGTAGATTCATCTGATTGTCCTGCTCTTTGGGCTTTTATTTGATTCCATTGATCAACCAATTTTGCAAACTGGTTGTCAATAAGCAGTTGTTGTTGAAAATTTTTCTGTTGTTGTTGTTGAAAATTCTGCTGTTGTTGTAGAACTTGTTGCAACATCTCCATCATCCTTTGGTGTAGAGCCTCATCCCAATAAGGATCATCAAAGCCTCCTTGGTTAGTGTGGAACTCTTGTTGATCTTGAAATGTAACATAAGGCTGCTGAAGACTAAGAGTAGACTGTGCATTCTGAAATGGAGACAGTGGGGGCTGATCAAATGGTGGAACAGACTAATTAAACTGCTGGAAATTTGGTACACAACTTGGTGGAGATGGCTGAAAATTATGATTCTGGAATTCTTGGATCTGAGGTTGAAATTGTGGTGGTGAACTCTGAAATTGAGTGGGCTGGAAATTCTGGTTTTGAAACTGAAAATTTTGATCGTATGGCTGTGAATGTTGAAGAGGTTGCTGAAAATTCTGTATGGGTTGAAATTCTTGCTGCCATGGCTGATGTGGAGGCTGAAATTGATTATTTCCTTGCTGAAACCTACAAAAGGCTGCTGGAAATCTTGGTTAAAATGCTGAAATCCTTGGTTTGGTTGGACTTAAGGGAAGGGTGGTTGCTGAAAATCCTGATTATCAAAACACCCTTGCTGAATTCCTTGAAAAGATACTTGATTTTGTTGATAGGGTTGCTGAAAATTGGGCTGAAATTGCTGAAAGTTGGGCTGAAAATTCTAGAATTGTGACTGCCCAATCTGAAAATTCTGACTTGGCTGAAAATCTTGCTGAAATTGTTGATATTGTTGTGGTTGCTCGAATTGTTGTAATGGTGGCTGAAAAAACTGATTTGGTTGCTGGAAATTAGAATAGAGCTGTTGGAATTCTTGCTGTGGCGGTTGAAATTGCTGTAATGGTTGATTGAAAGGTTGGTTCTGCTGAAATTGTGGACACGGCTGCTGGTAAGTAGATGAAAACATTTTGAATCTGCAGTCCTGTCACAAAACAAACAAGAAAAATGGCAGTACCAATAAGCAAAATAAAATAGAACCCAATGATATGTCCAAAAGCATACAAGCAAAAATCAAACAAATCAACTAGTTGCTTCCCCGGCAACGGCGCCAAAAATTTGACGGACCCGAAATACTAGGTTAAAGTTGTCACGAATTGTGTGGATCCGTCAGAATTTAAAATTTATAAAATGTGCTGGAAACCCTTTTTGCAATCAAAATATGAAAACATAGTAAAGGGGCCACAGGTCATATTTTTCCTCGGGACTAGTTGACGTTGTGTGATTCGAGCTCGTGTTTATGTGTCGTTAATATTTTTTTTAGGTTTCAACTTAAAATCTGGGTTTTTGGTTGCAAATAGAAATGGGAAACTCAGGGAAAAGAAAAGGAAACTTAACCATGGAACTTGACAATTGATAGCTAGTTATAACTCAACCAATGGACCACTTGATCAACTAAAGCACTTAACTAATTTTTTCCGAAAACGAATTTGATTTCAAATTCAGAAACAAATGCTAAGCAATGAAGCAACACAGCAGTGCAGGCAATTTTCAAAAGCAAGCCAACTTGAATCAAATGCTATCTATAAAATTCAGCAATTAAACTTTAAACAAACACTACACTACTAGCTACAAAATCTGGAGGCAAACCAATGCAGAGAAGTTCAGAACGATTCGAATGCAATACTAATTGAATTCAAACATCACAGCACACTAGAAGTACTATATAACTTACTACAAATCATTTCCTAAACTGCACTTGATACAAGTGCAGAATTCCAGCACTTGGCACGCAAAAGAGAACTGCTCAAAGACTGATTCAAAGACTGATGTGCTGCAAATTTGCTTCCAATTGCAGAAATGGCAAACTGACAATATTTCGAATTCCAGCTGATCACTTCAACTTGGTAGACAATTCCACTCAAGAAGTGCAAGGCATAGATGAGTGACAAAAATCAGAATAGCAGCAAAATTTCAGAAATGCAGGGACTGAATTTTGAAGCTGCAGAAATGCAACCCGAATGCAGGAACTATAGATCAAGCTGAATATGATGCAATGGGTCACTAACTAACAGCTTTTCTGATAAGTGAAATCAAGGATTTAGATACTAGTTGAAGAATTTCAGAATCGATTCAGAATTTGCAGATAAAAACTTGCAGTTTTGCAGAAGTAGACTGATGGCGTTTAATGCAGAAATAGTGTGCAGAAATGATGCGCAACTGAATACAAACACGCAGGCAAATGAATTCAAATATTCCAATCGAAAATTCAGATAAGATTGTAGAAAATCTAAGCCCACTAATATGAAATGCAGAAACACTACACTGAAGGTTGGCACGCAACTATAGGACTGATACATAGGGCAGAAATGGGAAACTGAAAACAGGGGAACAATGAATTCAGGAATTCACAAGCAATTTAGATCAATTGTATCAAACTAATATCAGGAACAATTCGGAATTGAACTAAACTAACTGATATGAAATGCAGGAACTTAAAGCTGATACGCCGGATGAAGAAAAACAGGGAAAAGCTGACACAACTGATACGCAAGCTAAAACAAACACTAAACTGAAATTGAATTCGGTTGATGACTGAATAAAATACCTAGCTAATTTACTTGCAGAAAATAAACCTAACTTAAACAAAACAATTGGAAAACGAAGCTAAGCAATCTGATACGAATGCAGTAATGGAACAGAAATGAGATTACAGCTAATAAACGAAATTAACTAAGCCTCAATCTCTCATCTCAGCTCAAGAAATCCTTGCTGTCACTCAAGGATGAGCCTCGAATCGAGAAGGAAACGATTCATACAAGAAAACTACAGCAACTGAATAAATTCAGAAATGAAACTACGACAAAAATTGAAATTGCAGCTAACAACTGAGAACTCGCCAATTAAGCTAAGCCTCAATCCAAATCCTTGCTGTCACTCAAGGATGAGCCTCGAATTGAGGTGGTCACGCCTTCAAACGAAGAAATTGAAGAAACGATGAAGAAAATCGCTAAACTACTAAAGGAGACGAGCTGCGGCGAGGAAGACGCGATAGGGAGAAGCTGAGGGAATTTCTGATTAAATACATAAGAATGGACGGCCCAGATTGATCGGATGAAATCCAACGGCTGATCTTGCTCTGATTTGAGCCAAACTTTGATGATGATGATCTGGGGTCAGGATCTGCCTCGTGGTAGCTCGGATCCTCTAGATTTGCAACGGATGGTCCAGATCACCCTAATCTTTGCATGGACGATCTAGAGCCCTCCGAGCTTGATCCAACGGTTGATTGAGCTCTGATTGGGATGAAACCTTCAGATCTTGATCAGTGTGCTTGATCAACCCTAACCCTAGCTTGGATTGCTTCAGATGGTCCCGAATGGCTCAGATCTAGCCGCTTTTGAATCGGACGACCCGGATTAATCCGAAACTTGATAATTCGATCCGGTTCCACTTCCGACTCAAGTTTGACCCAGTATGCCCTAGGTCCATGAACCTTTCATGCCTACAAAAATAGATCAAAAATTTAGTGGCCAAATAATCCAAATATGTG
Source organism: Boesenbergia rotunda (assembly GCA_024364735.1). NCBI lineage: Eukaryota > Viridiplantae > Streptophyta > Magnoliopsida > Zingiberales > Zingiberaceae > Boesenbergia > Boesenbergia rotunda. The sequence goes on along the minus strand of JAGFNQ010009062.1, from coordinate 86,042 downwards.
CAAATTTGCAATTAAGTCCAAAATAAAGGTAAGTTCTAAAACCTAGGGTAAAATCATAATTAAGCAAGTAAAACATGGGTCAAACATGGATTTTAGCAATTAAAATAATCAATAAAATGATATCTATCAATCCACCGACGGATCGGGATCGTCCACCTATGGACTGTCGTTGAGTAGGAGATTTATCTCCGAACTACGTAAACGGTTTATGTTAGCGTTGTTATTATTTGTAGTTTATATTTTCACTTGCGCATGCTAACACTTGTAGGAAGAAATCGACGCATTGGGGGCAACGGGCTATTCACCCCCCCTCTAGCCGGCCCACCGGTCCCAACACCGGGGAAGATTGAGGCATCTAAAACCCTCCTGAAGTCTCCCTCTACCCCTTTTTCTCTAGACATCATAGCGGATCCCATGCTCAAGCAATTTCACGGTCCAGGAATTATTGACTACGATGGGAAGACGGATCCGGAGGACCACATCTGCGAATTCGAGAATGTGGATCTCTTACACCAATACACTGATGGTGTAAAGTGCCGGGTGTTCTTGAACACCTTATCAGGGGCCACCAAGAGATGGTTTCAAAGGCTACCTCAAAATTTGATAAACTCTTTTCTAGAGTTAGAATCATCTTCTTACACCACTTCGCCACCAGTCGGCGATACCAGAAGATGGCATTGAACCTGTTCGCCCTCAATCAGAAGGCCAAAGAACCGCTGAAGGACTATATCCAGCAGTTCAATCGGGTGGCTCAAGATGTGCCAACTGCTACTTCGGAGATCCCCATGAGTGCCTTCACGCAAGGACTCTCTGAAGGCGATTTCTTTCGGTCACTGGTGAAGAAGTCACCAGCTAGCTTCGATGACTTATTAGGGCGGTCAGTGAAGCACGTCAATGTCGAAGAGGTGTAACACGCCCGTCACAAAGATCCAGTGGGAGTCCCTATCCAGATCTCGATACGATCCGTGAGGAGACAACCACCTGCACCAGCTTGGTCAAAAGATCCTCGCTCTGGGAAGGATCATTGGGTTGGTAAGAAGAGGTTGGAGGAGACGGCCGACACCACGGGACTTGAGCCACCGAAGAAATACTGCGAGTTCCATGGCAGCACAACGCACTCTACAGAGGAGTATTATACCCTGAAGAAAAGGAAGTCTAAGGACGCGGATGTCAAGCCCTGCAAACGGTAGAACAAAGCGGGGTATCGACAGCGATCCTCTCACCGAAGCCCTTCCCCTCATCGACAACAATTAGGGGAGGACAGATCCAGGCATCAGTCCCGGTCAAGTTCGAGGGGAAGTACTCAGGAGATAGTGTCCCGCCAGTCTATCTCCCATGAAAGGGATCCCAAGAAGGGCAAAGCTCCGACGCGCGCACCTCCATCGAGCCATGTGGGAGTAATCTCAGGAGGACCGACTGGATGAGACTCTCATTGGGCAAGAAAGGCCCATACCCGCCGGCTGAAAAATTACGCCATTGGGATGAGCAAAGACTGTTGGTGCAATTGTCCCAAGGTTGATCGGATAGATCATGGGTTTTGATGTGTGTGTCAATATGGTTAAGTTAGGTTTTCATATTGATTTGATATGTGTGCTTGAGTCATGCAGGACCTTATGAATCACACATAGGGAGTAACGAAGTGTAGCATCCGAGGGACGAGAGCCAAGGAAGAGGACTTCAAGGGTGAGCCGAGGAAGTATACTTCAAAGGCATACGTGAAGGATGGCATTGAGGCAAGTTGTGGGCTTGTTGCGTATCCGAGGGATGAGAGCCAAGGAAGAGAACTTCAAGGGGCAAGCCGAGGAAGTGGACCTCAAGGCATACGCGAAGGATGAACTTCGGAGTGAGTTTGAGTGAACTTGTAAGTTGGGTAGCCGACTGCTAGCGTCGAGTGGAAACTCACAGAAAGATCAGTCGACTGGTCCAGGCACCAGTTGACTGGTCTGCTCAAAAATACAACCGTTAGGCTAGCCGTTGGCTGGGCATCAGTCGACTGGCCCTGGGGGCAGTCGACTGATATCGAGGCTGAGCTGTTTGGATAACATCACTCTCCTCTATTTAAGAGGAGGCTTTGGGGCATGAATAGGTTACGGTTCTTGATTGCTAAATCCTATTCTATGTGCCCAAAGCTTCTATTGTCTATTCTCTTCCTCATACTCTAAATTCTATCTTGTAAAAGAGGAAGAGAGCATCTTGTGAGGGTTTCTCCACCTTCAAGGAGAAGATTATAGTGGAGCTTGATTGTGTGGTGTGGATCCTTGGATTAGTCACCTCTTGGAGAGGGATACCAAATAAATCAAGAGAGTTAGCATTGCTTTCTTTTGTTAATTGATTTTGTTTATTATTGTTTTGTGCTTTAGCTAACATTCTTGTAGACAAAATCAAAGAGAAGCTATTCACCCCCCCCTCTAGGCTAACGCCAAGGTCTTAACAAGTGGTATCAGAGCAAGGTTCATTTCGGGAGAACTCACCGTCAACCGGAACATCAAGATGGCGTTTCAAGAGGGATATAGCACCGCATGACCACCATTCTTCGATGGCAACGACTTTGCATATTGGAAAGGTAGAATGGAATACTATTTAATGAATGATATTGAAAATTAGTTTAGTGTTGTAGATGACTTTGAGATGCCAAAGGATGAGAGGGGAGAACCTCTCCCTACCAAGAATTGGTCAAAAGAAATTATGAAGAAGGCTCAAGCAAATGCAAAGGTCAAAACAACCCTACAATGTGGCCTTTCAAAGGAGCAATTGAACAAAGTCGGACCATTCAAGTCTGCCAAAGAGCTTTGGGAAAAGCTCATTGAGTTAAATGAGGGATCAAATGAATCAAGAAGAGCCAAGAAGGACCTCTTGGTGGCTCAACTTCAATTCCTCACCATGAAGAGAAATGAAACCGTGAGTCAATTGCACAGTAGATTTAAAGAAATCATTAATGAGCTTCATGTGATAGGTGAGAAAATTGAGAATAGGGATTTAGTAAGATATGCGCTTCAATCCTTCCCTAAAATCACTTTATGGGCCTCAATGGTTGATGCTTACAAAGTCTCTAGGGATCTCTCTTTAGTTAAGTTTGATGATTTATTTTGTGAATTTGAATTTCATGAACAAGCTAATGTGTCTACCAAAGAATAAAGTATAGCTCTTATTGTAGAAAAAGAGAGGAAGAAGAAGAAGAAGGACAAGAAGAAGGTCTATTACTCATCATCCGATTCGAAAGAATTAAGCGACTCAATGGGTAGTGATCAAGAGGCGTATATGGTAAGAAAGATGAGGAAGGCATTTAAAAGTTTTTCTTCTAACAAATCTCATGGTAAGAAAAATTCAAGAAGCAAGAGTAGGACTAGAAAGGTCATATGCTATAATTGCCATGAAGAAGGACATATAAGGGATGATTGCCCACTCTTGAAGAAGAAGAAAGAAAAGAAGGAGGAAAAGAAGAAGGATGAAAAGAAGAAAACAAAAGAAAAAGGCAAGAAGGTTAAAAACCTAAAGGCAACATGGGATGATCCTTCATCATCGGAAGAAGAAGAACACCACGTATCTCATTTTGCTCTAATGGGAATTGACAACATAGCTTCTACATCATCCGAGAATGAGAAGAGCTCAAGTGAAGATGAAGAAGGGAGCTCAAGTGAAGGGGGAGGTCAATCTTCAGATTCAGACGTCTCTGTAAGTGAGGTATACAAACTACCCATTACTACACTTGTGAAAATTATTTCTAGCACTAATGATGATTTGTTTAAGGCTAGAAAGATGCTTAAGGACTTGAAAAATGAAAATTGTATGCTAAAAGAAAAATTAGAATCCATGAACATTAAGGATGATATACATGCTTCTTCTTCTATTTCAAATGACTCATCTTTAGAAGAAGAAAATAAGGAATTAAGGGAAAAGATAGATAGTCTTACCAAAGCCCTTAAGAAATTTGAAATTGGCTCAAAAACACTAGATATGATTATTGAGAGCCAAAGGCAAGCTTTAAGAAAGAAGGATTAGGTTTTGGGAAGTATAGCAATGAAAACCCCTATAATTGCCTACTTGCTAGAGGACAAGCAAAAACCAAAACTCTAAGTAAGAAATGGATCCCCAAGGAATACTTGGTTAACCCAATTAGAAAATATTTCTATTGGGTACCAAAGTCAATCCTCAAGGATTAGAGGATTTGGGTAAAGTCAACCATGTTATTAAAATTTCAAAATTTTGAAATTTGGTTGACTTAAGGCATTTAGGGGGAGTACTTAGCCCAAATAGAAATTCTTGACAAAATTAGGCTAAATAAGGTGTACTTCTAGAACATCCCATATTACCTTGCTTTATGATTGTATTCATGCATATGAGATGTTAGGATAATACAAATAACTCACTCATGCTTGTGGCATGTTGATGAGTTATTGGATTTATCACATTAGTGATAATAGACCAACTATAGGGAAAGAAAATGTTTAATTAATGGACATCTTGTCCATAGATCATAGTTGGACATTTCAAATGATTTGAAAATATTTCTGTGTTTTATTTGCTATGGCATAGGTTTGTAAAACACATGGTTTCAAAACTATGATATAAATTTGATACAAAATTAAATGTTTGGATTTTTCATGAAAATATATTTTTCTCTGTTAGAAAACATCATAAAAAATATGTTTGCAAAATTTCATAATTTTTTGAATTTTATGAAATTTTTTATGCATTTCTGAATTTCGGCTCAAAGGTTGAAATTTTCCAGACTGTTATGTATTAGTTGACTGGCCCAGGAGACAATCGACTGAACTTTCTGTGAATTGGCAATTCAAAGCCACTAGTCGACTGGTAACTAACTCAGTCAACTGATACTTGTAGTTTCTGATTTTTGGGGATTTTCAGAAAAAGAAAAGTATCCCTAATTGATACCAAAGGGTCATATTGCTTGAGACAATCTTTTTGATGATGTTAAAGGGGGAAAATTGGAAGGTTTAAGTTAGATTTTAACTTAATTCTTTATGTTTGTGCAAAAATTAAAAATCTTGTGACAAGGCATAGGTTAAGGGGGAGGATGCATGCTTATGCTTCTTAGTTTACTATGCTTTTAATTTTCAATTGTTATCTTTGTACCTAACTTAAACATATTGTCACACATCAAAAAGTGAAAGATTGTTGGTGCAATCGACCTAAGGTTGATCAGATAGATCATGGGTTTTGATGTGTGTGTCAATATGGTTAAGTTAGGTTTCATGTTGATTTGATATGTGTGCTTGAGTCGTGCAAGACTTTGTGAATCACACATGGGGAGTAACGAAGTGTTGCATCCAAGGGACGAGAGCCAAGGAAGAGAACTTCAAGGGCGAGCCGAGGAAGTAGACTTCAATGGCATATGCGAAGGATGACATGGAGGCAAGCCGCGGGCTTGTGTGCGCATCCGAGGGACGAGTGCCAAGGAAGAGAACTTCAAGGGGCAAGCCGAAGAAGTGGACCTCAAGGCATACGCGAAGGATGTACATCGGAGTGAGTTTGAGTGAACTTGTAAGCTGGGCAGTTGACTGGAAAAGGGTGCAATCGACTGCTAGCGTCAAGTGGAAACTCACAAAAAGATCAGTCGACTGGTCCAGGCACCAGTCGACTGGTCTACTAAAAAATACAGCCGTTAGGCTAGCCGTTGGTTGGGCATCAGTCGACTGGCTCTGGGGGCAGTCGACTGATGTCGAGGCTGAGCTGTTTAGATAACAACTCTCTCCTCTATTTAAGAGGAGGCTTTGGGGCATGAATAGGTTACGGTTCTTGATTGCTAAATCCTATTCTAAGTGCTCAAATCTTCCATAGTCTATTCTCTTCCTCATACTCTAAATTCTATCTTGTAAAAGAGGAACAGAGCATCTTGTGAGGGTTTCTCTGTTGGGGCAATTGGCCCAAGTATGATCTGGAGGATCATGGGTTTTGATGTGTATGTCAATATGATTAAGTTAGGGTTTCATGTTAATCTAATATGTGTATGTGAGTGTGTAGGTTTGCAGGATACACATAGGCTTGGTTGGATGTCTTCAGGTACGTTGAAGGGTGGCATGGAGGCAAGCCATGAGCTTGTGTGCGCATCCGAGGGACCATGGACAAAGCAGGAACGATGAGTCGAGGGACGCGAACTTCGAGGCATGCATGAATAATGACATGGAAGCAAGCCGAGGGCTTGTGTGCGCATCTGAGGGACGGGAGCCGAAGACGAAGAGGGTGCGAAGGCAACAGATCGAGGCTGCTGGAGCAAGAACGATGAGCCGAGGGACGCGGACTTCGAGGCAGGCTGAAGGATGGCATGGAGGCAAGTCAAGGCTTGTGTGCGCATCTGAGGGACGGGAGCCGAAGACAAAGAGGGCGCGAAGGCAACAGATCGAGGCTGCTAGATGAAGATGTTGGAACTCGGATGGCTAGAGGGGGGGTGAATCTAGTCAATCACAATTTCTTGCTCTTTGAGCTTTTCAAAACTATTCTGCACTTCAGAGTTAGGCAGCGGAAGCAAATGCAGAAACAGAAAACTAAAAACAACAACCCAAAGCAAAGGAAAGCAAACCGACGCTAACACCTCGATATACAAGGTTCAGGGATAACTTGCCCCTACTCCTTTGCGTACCCGTAAGGTGGGCGATCCCTTGATCGTCGGCAGATCAAGCCCCGGTGAACTCCGGATAGTAGCAGCCTCCTTCTCGGTGGAGAAACCTCTCCACAAGTGATCTCAAGAAGATACAAGTTAAGCACAGAGACACTCGAGAAGACAAGCTCACAAAGATGTAACAAGATCGCTCAAGCATAAAGCAACAGAGAGCACGAACATAACCCAGCCAAACTTCCCAAGTTTCTGTCTTGTTCGCCTCCGCTCCTCTGCATCTAGCTTTGTCTCTTAAGCTCCGGCTCAACGTCGCCAGCTCCATTAGCACCACTGACTCACACCCTGACCCACTGACCTCTCTGAGCACTCAGTCCACTGGACACTCCTCCAGCTGAGCCTTCGTCAGTTGCCAGCCGCGCCTTCATCAGTTGCCAGTTGCGCCAGACGCCGTTGAGACCTGAAAACACAATAGATCCAAACCTGCTCCAAGGAAAGCCTCCCATTGACCCTCCTTGAGTGTTTGAATCACCTGCTATCACCTGCACACTCCAACAGAGGCTTAGCAATGCATATCAAAAAGAAATCAGCAAGTAGCAGAGAATCGGCAGTGAAAACAGACTTCTGACAGCATATTTGAATTAAAGTTCTGCTCCTGATCGGTCCCCAGATCGATCAGGGAGGAGCCTGATCAGTCACCAGACCGATCCAGGGCTTGTGGGTTGGTCACCAGACCGATCCACTGCTTCGCTGGGATTCCCAGCTCTCGCGGCTATACACGCCTGATCGGTCACCAGACCGATCAGAGTGAAGCCTGATCGGTCACTCAGACCGATCAGGACAGATGAACAGTGATTTTTTTAATCAGATCCTAAGTCCTTGATCGGTCACCGGACCGTTCAGGACTTGATCAGCAAGGGAACTCACTCACTTCCCGCTCCCTGATCGGTCACCAGACCGATCAGGAGTAAGGCAGTGAGGAAGCAGCCTGCTCCCTGATCGGTCACCGGACCGATCAGGAGCCACACAGTAGGTTCCCAACCTCACTGTGTGCTCCCTGATCGGTCACCAGTCTGATCAGACATCGCTGGATCGGTCACCAGACCGATCCACGAAGGAGCAGCGTAGCAATGTCCCTGATCGGTCACCAGACCGATCCAGGGACTCAAACCTAGCCCTCCAAGCTAGGGTTTCATTCACCTTAGCCCTCCAAGCTAAGGATTTTTCCATCTAACTCTCCAAGTTGGGAATTTGCACCTAACCCTCCAAGTTAGGACTTTTCACCTAGCCCTCCAAGCTAGTACTTTTCACCTAGCCCTCCAAGCTAGGACTTTTCACCCAACCCTTCCGAGTTAGAACATCATCCAACCTAGCCCTCCAAGATAGGCACCTGACCCTCCAAGCCAGGACTTTTTCACCTAATCCTCCAAGATGGGAATTTGCACCTAACCCTCCAAGTTAGGACTTTTCACCTAGTCCTCTAAGCTAGGACTTTTCACCCACCTCTTCCGAATTAGGACTTTTCATACACCTAGCCCTCCAAGATAGGACCTGACCCTCCAAGCCAAGACTTTTTCACCTAATTCTCCAAGATGGGAATTTGCACCTAACCCTCCAAGTTAGGACTTTTCACCTAGCCCTCCAAGCTAGGACTTTTCACCCACCTCTTCCGAATTAGGACTTTTCCAACACCTGGCTTCACTCACCAGGACCCGGCTTCACTCACCGGGATTTCCATCACCTGGCTTCACTCACCAGGACCCGGCTTCACTCACCGGGATTTCAACCTAGCTTCACAAGCTAGGACCTGGCTTCACTCACCAGGGTTTCATGCCCAGTCCCCGACCAAGACTTTAACCCAAATTCGCTCAACCAAACTTAAATCATTGTCAAACACCAAAACAACAACCGGGCCAGACTGCATCATCAATCTCCCCCTTTTTGTTGTTTGACAACCCGATTTAAGTTTAGGTATCAATCAATTGAAGTCCGTTCAATTCTCATAAGGGAATCATGATCCTCCCCCTATAATAACCATAAACTTAATCAGTCATTTTCTCCCCCTTTGTCAAACATTGAAAAGGGTATGGTTATTAAGTTTGAACATACCTCCCCCTGAAACATGGTCTCTCCCCAAATCCAAAATGATCAAGGTTAAGTTTTGAATTGCACATGAAAACATATACAAAATTATATCATGGTCAAACATGTATATGTTTCATATGACAAGTAAGTCAAAGGATGATTTTGGAATTGCATATGAGAGACATATACCATAAATGTATCATGACAACAATGTATATATATCATATGACAACAATTACCGCAGTTCCATCAGACTGATAATCGATACAGAAAAATTTCTGATTTATCTATGAACGATCAATTTTCAGAAAAATGTCTGTAATTCTGATTCGTTCAAGATCGGACTGTATTAACACTTGGACTTCCATGTGAAGACATATACAGAAGTATATCATGGTCAAATACGTATATGCTTCATAGGACGAGTAAGGAATGCAACTGTATCTGAAACATAGTCCTGATTGGTCTCCGTGACCAACCAGGTCTGTTGATTATGTGATACAGAAGGATATTTGATTAGTCTAGGGAGCGATCAGATTTCAGAAAAATTTTGGAAACTCTGATATGTTCTTGATCAGACTGCATTAACAATTTGCATCCCATAACAGGAGAGAGGACTCTATTGATATTCGTCATTTCAGAAAAATTTCCGAAACACGACATTAAGAACAAGAGTCATGACTCAACAAACCCTTTCTTAAGAATTTGAACATTCCAACATAGGTTTGTATCAAATCAATATTTTAATACTTGATGTTTCAGAAAAACTTCTGAGATCAAGGGTTTTAAAAATTCCTACCCTTCTTTGAACACTTGAACCAACTTGTACTCACTTAGTACCAGGTTTGTACCAATGGAGGATCAAGTATGTTTCAATTGTACTTGGTTTGTATCAGATTTGTGTGTGGTATGATCATTACACTGATACAATTTGACGAGAGGAGATCGGACTGAGGAGTTTTGACCCAATCATGGAACTTACTGATCAATGTTGATCTGATCGGTCACCGGACCGATCAGAGGGATCCCTGATCGGTCGATGGACCAATCTGGGTTCAGACAAAAGGTTTTTCAGTTTCAGATTTCAGAAACCGATTTCAGCAATTCTGAAATCAGGTTTGTTTCAATTCTTAGCCATTCCCAAACCCCTAATTCAATTGATTTTAATTACCTTGGTTCCAAACATGGGGTCTCTTAATCAAAATGCATATTTTCAAACAATTATCAAAATATGATACTAATATCAAATTTCCAAAACATGATCAGATTTCATGATACAAACAAAAATATGATCAAAAATTCAAAAACATGCTTGTATCAAATTAGTATCAAAACATGATCAAATTCCAAAACATGCTTGTATCAAATTCTTATCAAGATTCAAGACTTTAACCCCTATCAAAGCATGATCAGTGGGAAATCAAACAAGTCATGGAATTTAAAACATCATAAACTATGTGATCATGTTGTTCTTAACCAAAATTAGGTTTGTGTCAATTCCAATGGATGATCAAAATTCCAAAACATGCTTATTTCACATCATGATCAATTTAAGCTATGTGTTCATCATGTTCTTAATCAAAATGGGCATGTCATAGATTAATGTTAATCATCCAAACATCAAAGTCATGGCATACTCATCTAGATTCGTCTCCAAAATAATAAGAAAAGCTTAAGCCTAAACCTTAAACTCATGTTCTTTGTCTAATCAGGTATTGTGAGATTTTCATAGTGATTTTCACAAACCATGTGTTCTTCATGTTGGCATAATACATACAAGAAAATCATGGCATACTTGATCATGGAAGAACTTAAACACTAAAGTAGATTATACCATGACTAAGTATTTTAACACATGAATACCATAAAAATCACTAGCCAAGAGATTATATTGTCATAAGATCTAAAACAATGGAGCTCAAAGCATTTAATTCGAATTTTCCATAACCATCCATGTGAATGACAATTTTGCCTTTGGTCATGGGTTTGGAGTACCAAATATCAACCTCCCATGTTGATAGATGCTCCCCCTCAAATAATGCTCATATAATTCTAAAGATAGAGGTTTTAGGTACCCAAATTTTGGGACCTAAAGAACCTTCAATCAAAGACCTTGGCACCCATGCCTTAGTCATTTTCTTTTTAACCCTAGGAACATTTGATGATCTAAAATGTGTTCTAGACATTAATGACACAAAGGTCGGTTCTTTAGGTCAGTAACCTATACCGGCCTTGTTGTAAACCGCCTTTTGGGAGTTCAAGATCATGTCTAGGGTTCTGGAGCTAGATGAGAATTTCTCAAGAACATTTTTGAAGTTTTCAACTTTGCTCTTCAAATCCTTATTTTCATCCTTAAGGGATTCATCATGCAAAGCATTAATATCCTCAACCTTAGAGGATCTCAATTCTTTTACTTCCAACCTTAATGTTTTGACTTTGGCCTTAGATTTCTTAAGTATTTTTGTCAAGTACGCTATTGCTCTATAGCATTTGTCTAACTCGGGAGAGATTACCTCTTCATCATCCGAAGATGATGAAGGCGCGGTTGAGGAGCTTGATTCGTCTCCACTCTCCTTGGATGATTCTTCTAAGGCTACGAGAGCCACATGACAGTGGTTCTTTTCCTCCTCCTTCTCCTTCTTCTTCTTCCTGTCACATGCCACAAAAGCCAACCCTTTCTCCTTTGGGCTTTGGTTAGAGATCTTATGTAGTTCCATTTCACAAATAGATCTTCTAACTTAACAAAAGAAAGATCCTTGGAAACCTTGTAGGCATCCACTGTAGCGACCCGCCTTCTTACTGTCTTTAGACGGATCGTTACTTTTCTCTACTTCTCTACTTTTGATACATGACTACAAATGCGGAAATCTTTTTTTTTTTAAACTTTTAAATTCATCTAACAATTATATTCTATCTTAAGCAATCATGCATAATAACATATCACACTTCCTTTCTCAAAAGCTCGCGAATGGTACACTTTGAAGCCTGCCTCACCCAACTGAACTGTCGGGTACCAGTCGACTGGTGACGTGGCAGTCGACTGGTACGCCTGTGAGCTGAAAGTTCAGCTTTCGGCAGTTGCTTCACAGCTCCATCAAACCCATAATTTCGAGCCATATGGAATCATGACACCATTTCAATACTCTATACCAATTTTCTAAACAGTTTAGCCAATCAAAATGAATCCATAAACTTAAAATTTGGACTTTTACGAGATTTAGCAAGTTATGAAAAACTATCAAAAACTTTAGTCTAGAGTTTGTACCAAACTTTGCTTCTAACCATTTAAACTCATCATGCAAGATTCTATAACATTGCTAAAGCATTATGGAATACGAATGCAACTTTTCTAGACATATTTAAGCAATAAAAACTTGATTCAAAGAGGAACTAGTACTATCTTGGCACAAACATCTATTTCTCCAACAAAGTATCAATACTTCCATCTACTCATATTTCTACTCATCCAATGCAATCATAAAAATATATAGACTAAAAGAAATGACATGGAATCTTTACTCTAAGGAATTGAGCATATAAAACTATCCATAACTTAAATATTCGCTAAACTCCATAAAGCAAGAACATAAAATTCAAATGAACTATAACATTATGAATTAATAACTAAATTGTCTTGCGCCAAAGATCTCTCCATAATCAGCCACCACACACACTCTACTCAGCACCGCCTCGTCGCCTTCCTTCAGAATTGCTTGCCTTTACCTTTATCTGCAATAAGAGGAAATGCATCTATAAGCGAAAAGCTTAGTAAGTACTATCTAGCTCACAAAAACTCGAAATGTGCAAACATGCTTCTAGATCAAACTGAACATCATATGAGATACTAATATGCTTGAAAGAAAACTAAGAACATGTATAGCTCAAAACATGCATACTCAAGCAATAATAAATCTCAATTTACTTTTCTTGGCTCAACTTGAAACTTTAGCTATTCTTTAACTTTTGAAAACTTTCTTAAACTTTAGAAAACTTTGCTAAAGCATATACTTGAAAATAATAATCACTTGGATCCACTGAAGACGTAAGTACCATCTGATGCGCGTTCCCTAAAAGGTTGGGGTAGCGAGCCACCAATCCTAATAGAGCAGACCTTGGTCTACCAGGGCCAAGACCTTGGAATTGGACACCTGGATTTCTTTAACGACGCCCTTGGACGCCGGGTACTGGCCTTAGAAAATAAAATAGCTCTTCTTACTTTTCTTTCTTATCTGTAAATGCCTTGGCATTTTCTGGAGCACCTTGCGTGCTAAAATCCCTAAGTCTTGACTTTTGGGGATTTCTTAAGGCCTTGGCCTTTTCTTTTCTTATCTTTATCTTCTCTTTTCTTTTCTCATAGCTTTCTTAGACCCTAAACTCATATAGGGTACATGAATAAACTTATACATAAGCATACAACAATTAATGAACTAAGATAACATGCAAAAACTTAAACAAAAAGGAAATAGCTCTTTTTAAAAACTTTTAAAGGAAATTCTCGCGGAAAAACCGCCTCTTACTGCAGGTGAGCAGTACTTACATTGATATCTTGGACTTACAACCAAGATTAATGTCTAGAGCTCGGGAGAAACTTGAGATCTCAGAGAATTCTCTACGCCTACGCGTTCCTCTCGTCGCGGGGACCCCGAATATAGGATTATCTCTTGGAGAAGGGTCTCGGCCGGCCCTCCTTGGCCTTGATGTTGGTCGGCGTCGCCCAAGAGAGAAGAGGGAGTCGGCGTGAGGGTTTGGAGAGGAGAGAAATAAAACTTCTCTCTTTAATTGGCTATTTATACTTAAGGGTCGGATCAACCTAACTATCGCTTAAATACCCTTCTCTCCATCCGTTTCTATGCTTGATACCCCTAGCCCAGCCGGTTGGGCGCTTGTGCTGTTTCGGTGTGGTCGCGGGTTCGAACCACCCGCTGCACTAAATCGGTTTTTCCTTTTTTTGGCTTTTTCCTTTTTCTTTTTCTTTTTCCAAAAATACCAAACGGACTCGGAAAATTCCATAAAAATACTCTAAAAATTCCTAAAAATATCTAGAATATTTCTAAACCATTTCTAAATAATTCCAAGGACTTTAAGAACCAAAAATGGAAATTTTGGGGCGTTACATCCACCATGGATGACCACAAGGCATTCCTAGGGAAAGCTTTGAGCACATACCTCATAATGTCTCGGTTTTCTACCTTTTCATTTATGGAGTGTAGACCATTCAAGACTTCTTTGAACCGTCCATGGAATTTACTTACAGTTTCATTTTCTCCCATGGTGAGACTTTGAAGTTGGTTGAGAAGGAGATCCTTCTTGGCTGTCCGGGTTTCATGAGTTCCTTCATGGAGCTCAATAATCTTATTCCATAGATCTTTAGCACTTGTGAAATGACCCACCTTGACCAACTGATCCTTGGTCATACCACATTGCAAGGTGACGATAGCTTTGGCATTAGCTTCCCCCTTCTTGACTTGCTCAGCCGACCAACTAGAAAACTCAAGCTCCTTTCCCTCATGATCCTTTGGAGGGGAGAAACCCTCCTTCACTGAGAACCATATGCTCATGTTGGTTTTGTTGTAAAACTCCATCCTTGAGCTCCAATATGGAAAATCAGTGCCGTCGAGGAATGGAGGTCGGTTTGTGCTCAATCCTTCTCTTCCAGCCATCTTGTTGTAAGCTCTCGGATGTTAAGTCGTGAACAGAGCCCCAAGCTCTGATACCACTTGTTGGAACTCGGATGGCTAGAGAGGGGGGGTGAATCTAGTCAATCACAATTTCTTGCTCTTTGAGCTTTTCAAAACTATTCTGCACTTCAGAGTTAGGCAGCGGAAGCAAATGCAGAAACAGAAAACTAAAAACAACAACCCAAAGCAAAGGAAAGCAAACTGACGCTAACACCTCGATATATAAGGTTCAGGGATAACTTGCCCCTACTCCTTGGCGTACCCGTAAGGTGGGCGATCCCTTGATCGTCGGCAGATCAAGCCCCGGTGAACTCCAGATAGTAGCAGCCTCCTTCTCGGTGGAGAAACCTCTCCACAAGTGATCTCAAGAAGATACAAGTTAAGCACAGAGACACTCGAGAAGACAAGCTCACAAAGATGTAACAAGATCGCTCAAGCACAAAGCAACAGAGAGCACGAACACAGCCCAGCCAAACTTCCCAAGTTTCTGTCTTGTTCACCTCCGCTCCTCTGCATCCAGCTTTGTCTCTTAAGCTCCGGCTCAACGTCGCCAGCTCCATCAGCACCACTGACTCACACCCTGACCCACTGACCTCTCTGAGCACTCAGTCCACTGGACACTCCTCCAGCTGAGCCTCCGTCAGTTGCCAGCCGCGCCTTCGTCAGTTGCCAGTTGCGCCAGACGCCGTTGAGACCTGAAAACACAATAGATCCAAACCTGCTCCAAGGAAAGCCTCCCATTGACCCTCCTTGAGTGTTTGAATCACCTGCAATCACCTGCACACTCCAACAGAGGCTTAGCAATGCATATCAAAAAGAAATCAACAAGTAGCAGAGAATCGACAGTGAAAACAGACTTCTGACAGCATATTTGAATTAAAGATCTGCTCCTGATCGGTCCCCAGACCGATCAGGGAGGAGCCTGATCGGTCACCAGACCGATCCAGGGCTTGTGGGTCGGTCACCAGACCGATCCACTGCTTCGCTGGGATTCCCAGCTCTCGCGGCTATACACGCCTGATCGGTCACCCGACCGATCAGGCTTCACCCGACCGATCAGAGTGAAGCCTGATCGGTCACTCAGACCGATCAGGACAGATGAACAGTGATTTTTTTAATCAGATCCTAAGTCCTTGATCGGTCACCGGACCGTTCAGGACTTGATCAGCAAGGGAACTCACTCACTTCCCGCTGCCTGATCGGTCACCAGACCAATCAGGAGCAAGGCAGTGAGGAAGCAGCCTGCTCCCTGATCGGTCACCGGACCGATCCAGGGACTCAAACCTAGCCCTCCAAGCTAGGGTTTCATTCACCTTAGCCCTCCAAGCTAAGGATTTTTCCATCTAACTCTCCAAGTTGGGAATTTGCACCTAACCCTCCAAGTTAGGACTTTTCACCTAGCCCTCCAAGCTAGGACTTTTCACCTAGCCCTCCAAGCTAGGACTTTTCACCCAACCCTTCCGAGTTAGAACATCATCCAACCTAGCCCTCCAAGCTAGGCACCTGACCCTCCATGCCAGGACTTTTTCACCTAATCCTCCAAGATGGGAATTTGCACCTAACCCTCCAAGTTAGGACTTTTCACCTAGCCCTCCAAGCTAGGACTTTTCACCCACCTCTTCCGAATTAGGACTTTTCATACACCTAGCCCTCCAAGCTAGGACCTGACCCTCCAAGCCAGGACTTTTTCACCTAATTCTCCAAGATGGGAATTTGCACCTAACCCTCCAAGTTAGGACTTTTCACCTAGCCCTCCAAGCTAGGACTTTTCACCCACCTCTTCCGAATTAGGACTTTTCCAACACCTGGCTTCACTCACTAGGACCCGGCTTCACTCACCGGGATTTCCATCACCTGGCTTCACTCATCAGGACCCGACTTCACTCACCGGGATTTCAACCTAGCTTCACAAGCTAGGACTTGGCTTCACTCACCAGGGTTTCATGCCCAGTCCCCGACCAGGACTTTAACCCAAATTCGCTCAACCAAACTTAAATCATTGTCAAACACCAAAACAACAATCGGGCCAGACTGCATCAACAGAAGAGTCAACCAGGTCGTGAGGGTTCAAGTACTGAGGAAATTGTACTCAGGAATTAAGTCATGAGGGTTCGAGTACGGAGAGAAATGTACTCGGGAAGGGTAACCCTAGACTTAGGGATGGACCAGTCGACTGATCCAGGATCAGTCGACTAGAAGTGGCCAGAATTCGAAAGGTCAGGCGGTGAAATTCGAATTCAGAATGGACCAGTCGACTGGTAACGGTCATTTTCAGCCTCGAGCTCTATTTACGGGAGCTCATTTAAGGCTGTTTCTCCTTGGTGAAACTTGCTTGGTTAGAGCTTGTTAGTAGCCTAATGTTGCTTAGTGATTGTCCAAGGTTGTGGCAAGGTTTTTCCACCCATAAGGAACGACAAGAGCTAGCTGGAGGTGCTCTGGGGAATCATCCACTGAAGGATCGGGATCGTCCACCTTACGGACAGCCGTGAAGTAGGAGTCTCAACTCCGAACCACATAAACGGTTGGTGTTAGCGTTGTTTTTGTTTTGTATTTAGTTTTCCGCTTGCGCACGCTAATGTTGTAGGTAGAATAATCGGGAAAAGCTATTCACCCCCCTCTAGCTTCACGGTAAGATCCTAACATTCTCCACCTTCAAGGAGAAGATCATAGTGGAGCTTGATTGTGTGGTGTAGATCCTTGGATTAGTCACCTCTTGGAGGTGGATACCAAGTAAATCAAGAGAGTTAGCATTGCTTTCTTTTGTTAATTGATTTTGTTTATTATTGTTTTGTGTTTTAGCTAACATTCTTGTAGACAAAATCAAAGAGAAGCTATTCACCCCCCCTCTAGTCTAACGCCAAGGTCCTAACAAAGACAAGCGCCAGGGCTCGGTTATTTCATTCGACCCTGACGATCTGGAGGACGTGGAAGCCCCCTATGAAGATGCACTGGTAATTCTCGCCAAAATAGCTAATTATGAGGTTAAACGCATCTTTATGGATACAAATAGCTTCGTCAACATCCTGTACAAGGTAGCTCTAGAATATATGCAGGTTGACGAGGATGAGCTGCATCTTGTCTCCACTCCGCTCTTTGGCTTCACCGGATATAGGGTATAACCAATGGGATAGATCTCCCTGTCTCTGTCGCTGGGGGATGACACGCTACAGAAGACGAGGAGGACTTCCTTCATGATTGTAGATGCCCCATCGTCCTACAACATCATCCTGGGGCGACCGACACTCAACCTATTCCAGGCGGTGGTCTTAGTCTACCACCAAATGATTAAGTTCCCGGTGGGCAAGCAGGTGGCCGAAGTCAAAGGAGATCAATTGGCTTTCCTGCGGTGCTACAGTGGGGACGTCAGAACAGAAACCCACAAGAACCCGAAGACGCATGAAGCATTGCAAATCGACCTGGCCAATCCTCGAGAAGAAGAAGGGCCTAAAGAGGAACACAGGGAAAGCGGAGAGGTCCAAATTCATGCTCAGCAAGCTGGAGGAATCAGTAGAATTGTTGCTGATCTTGCGCCAGAACTGAGAAGTCTCCTGATCAGCTAGTTAATGGACCATCGGGACATGTTTTCCTGGCTACTGAAGAGATCAAGGGAGTCCCCCCTGCTTTGGCCACGCATCGATTGCATATAACTCCGTGAGCCCGGCTGGTGAAGCAAAGGCGAAGATACTTTGCACCCGAGCAAGACAAGATAATCAGGGAGGAGGTCGCAAAGTTGTTAAAGGTCTGACATATAAGAGAAGTTTAATTCCAAACCTGGCTGGCGAATGTTATACTAGTCCCTAAGTCCGGGAGTAAATGACGAGTCTGTATTGATTTTTGTGATTTAAATAAAGTTTGCCCTAAAGTCTATTACCCCTTGCCTCGCATTGATCAACTGGTGGATTCTACCTCTGACTGTACTTTCATTTCAATGTTGGATGCATATCAGGGGTACCACTAGGTTCCCCTCGCTCGGGAAGACCAAGAGAAGGTCAGTTTCGTGATGGCAGATTGCACTTACTACTACAATGTCATGTCGTTCGGGTTGCGCAATACAGGGGCAACCTATCAGCGAATGATGGATAAGATCTTTCGCCACCAGATCGGAAGGAACATTGAAGTTTATATAGACGATATCTTGGTCAATACAGAGAAGGAGAAGAACATGATAGCTAACCTAGAGAAAACATTCGCCACCTTGAGGGTCAACAAGCTGAAACTGAACCCCACTAAGTGTTTATTTGGGGTGAAGAGTGATCGGTTCCTCGGGTACGTGATGACGGAAAGGGGGATTGAGGATAATTCAGAGAAAGTGCAATCCATTCTCAACATGTCATCCCCTCGCAATTTTAAAGACGTACAACGGCTGAATGGCAGAATCACAGCTCTGTCCCGGTTCATCTCCAGATCTATTGACAGAACTTTGTCATTCTTCAAAATTCTGAGGCAGACTGTCAAGTTTGTTTGGGAAGACCAATGCGAAAAAAACTTTTACAGATCTAAAAGCATATCTCTCTGAACTCCCCATCCTATATAAGCCACTGGAGGGAGAAAAGCTATTTGTCTACCTATCCGAAGCTGAGCAAGCCATGAGCTCTGCGCTTATTCGGGAGGAGGGAACTACTCAGTATCCTATTTATTGCTTCGGGCATCTCCCAAAAGACGTAGAAACTCGGTATACTACCCTGGAGAAGCTGACCTATGCCTTAGTACTGATGACCTGAAGATTGAGATTGTATTTCTTGGCGCATCCCATTGTGGTGCTCACCAATAGTCCACTCGGGCGTATCCTCACCAATCCAGACTCTTCGGGATGACTGATCAAGTGGACGACAGAGTTGAGCGAGTATGGGATTGAGTACCACCCTCGTATAGCCATCAAGGCTCAAACTCTAGCTAAATTTATGCTCAAAGCTGTCCCAGGGCCTGAAGTTGATAGAGTGTGGAAAATTTATGTTGATGGTCGACTTAATCTGATCTAGGTCCATGCTCATTCAAAACCTACAAAATTAGATTCAAATTTAAGTGCCAAAATATCTCAAATATAGAAAGATTTGAATCAAAAGCTAAAATAGAGACAATTCATGAAACCTAATGTAAATGCAAACTTAAGCATGTAAAAGTGGATCAAAACATGGATTTGAGAGTCTAATTTGATCAACAAAATGGTAGTTATCAATGGTTCCTCCAACAACAAGCACAGTGGGGTCGGAGTTCTAATGATTTCCCCCAGGGGACATGTACTACAACTATCTATTCGACTCAACTTCCTAGCCACCAATAATGAAGTCGAATATGAAGCGATCCTAGCGGGGCTCTAAGCGACCAAGCAGGTGTAACTCGGGTTATCTTACACTCAGACTCTCAGCTCGTAGCTCTACAGATAAAAGGCGAGTTCGAAATTAAGAATGAGCGCTTGCAAAGGTATATGTCTATATATGAGCAACTGAAGTATTCCTTCACTGAAGTTGTTCTACAGAAGATATCCCGGGCTAATAATGTCAAGGCAGATGAGCTAGCCAAATTGCTACATTATGGATGTTGGAAGTGCCCAGCGCTCTGGAAGGAATAGTGGCCCAAATCGGAGAGGTGGCTGCTGACACTGTATTACCCGACTCCAGAGAGCCCTATGTGGAGTTCTTACGCAGTGGAGCTATGCCGACGGGTGATAAGGAAGTTTGGCTTTTCCGTCGCAGGGCTGCCAGGTTTACACTGGTCGGGGAGTAGTATATAAAATAGCCTTTGCCCGACCTTTGCTCAAGTGTATTGGTCCAGGGGAAGTCGACTACATCATGCGAGAGGTTCACGAAGGTATATGTGGAAGTCATATTGGGGGAAGATCCATGGCTAGGAAGATTATTCTGGTCGGATTTTTTGGCCCACGCTGCAAGACGATGCTGTTAAATTTATTGCCGGATGCGAAGCCTGTCAAAAGCATCAACATATCACTCATCGCCCGACCAAGCTACTCAAAGCCTCCACTGTCTCATGCCCCTTCAACCAGTGGGGAATGGATATTATGGGCCCCTTCCTAATCGGACCTCAGCAGAAGAAGTTTCTGTCAGTGCTGGTCGACTACTTCTCCAAATGGGTTGAAGCTGAACCGCTTGCGCACATCATGGAGGCCGCCATGATGAAAATCCTTTGGAAGGATATAATCTGCAGGTACGACATTCCTTATAAGTTGGTGTCGGATAATGGCAGACAATTTACAGGGCGCAAACTAAGAGAGTGGTGCGAAAAACTGGGTATTCACCAAGCCTTCACTTCAGTCGCATATCCCCAAGGCAATGGCCAAGCAAAAATGATCAACCGGGAGATTATTAGAGGGCTCAAGGTAAAGTTGGACCACGTAGGAGGCAGCTGGGTCAAAGGACTCACGAGCATCCTATGGTCATACCGCACCACTCCCAAAGAAGAAGCAGATTAGAGTCCTTTCAATCTGGGGTATGGAGCGGAAGTGGTGATTCCGGTGGAGATATGCGATGAGTCCGTTCAACAGCAACACTACGATAAGGAAGACAATGATCAGGAACGGCTGATCAACCTGGACCTGGTAACAGAAGTGCGAGACATGGCAGCTACCCGATTAGTTGCATATCGGCAGCATATGCAGTAAGTGTATAATCGCTGAGTGAGCACCCAAACTTTTCAAGGCGAGGATAAGATCTGGAAAAGAATCAAGTTGGTAGGTGACCCTGGAAAGCTCGAGCCACAATGGAGCGGACCTTACATTGTTGTCAAAAAACTCACCAGAGGAAGCTATTATCTACAAGGTAAAAAGCTGGAGAGGTCATGACATGCAAATCACCTCCAGCCGTATCGTACTCGGTGAGTCATGTGGGTAATATATATATGTATTTGTATGCATGTTTGTGCTTCTTTGCAATTTCAGTAATGAAAGAAACAAACAAAATGTCTCATTAGGGCCCGATGCAAAATCTCGAAGACACTACTATCTCGTGGTGCCAAGAATGCCCGAGATGAGTAGACCTGGTCGTGGTGCCGAGGATGCCCGACCAGGAGCCGCTGAAGACCCTACCATCTTGTGGTGCTGTGGATGCCCGAGATATGTAGACCTGGTCATGGTGTCGAGGATGCCCGACCAGGAATAACCTAAAAACTCTACCATCTCATGGTGCCGAGGATGTCCGAGATGAGTAGACTTGGCCAAGGTGCCGAGGATGCCCGGCCAAGAGCAGGCGATGAGCTTACCATCTCATGTTGTCGAGAATGCCCGAGATGTGTAAACCTGGTCATGATGCTGAGGATGCCTGACCAGGAGTAGCCTAAAAACTCTACCATCTCGTGATGCCAAGGATGCCCGAGACGAGTAGACCTAACCGAGGTGCCGAGGATTCCTGACCAGGAGCAGGCGAAGATCTAACCATCTCGTGGTGCCGAGGATGCCCGACCAGGAGTAGCCTAAAAACTCTACCATCTCGTGCTGCTAAGGATGCTCGAGACGAGTAGATCTGACCAAGGTGTCGAGGATGCCCGACCAGGAGCAGGCGAAGATCTTACCATCTCGTGGTGCCGAAGATGCCCAAGATGTGTAAACCTGGTCGTGGTGCCGAGGATGCCCGACCAGGAGTAGCCTAAAAACTCTACCGTCTCATGGTGCCGAGGATGCCCGAGACGAGTAGACCTGGCCAAGGTGCCGAGGATGCCCAGCCAGGAGCAAGCGAAGATCTTACCATCTCGTGGTACCGAGGATTCCTGAGATGTGTAAACCTGGTCGTGGTGCTGAGGATGCCCGACCAAGAGTAGCCTAAAAACTCTACTGTCTCGT
The DNA here is from genome assembly GCA_024364735.1 of Boesenbergia rotunda. Taxonomy (NCBI): domain Eukaryota; kingdom Viridiplantae; phylum Streptophyta; class Magnoliopsida; order Zingiberales; family Zingiberaceae; genus Boesenbergia; species Boesenbergia rotunda. The sequence continues at coordinate 63,919 of JAGFNQ010009062.1, read as the reverse complement.
GGTTTCAAGGATGCCCAAGACGCGTCTCGTGGTGCCGAGGATGCCTAAGACGAGTAGACCTAGCCGAGGTACCGAGGATGCCCGGCCAGGAGCAGGCGAAGATCTTATCATCTCGTGGTGTCGAGGATGCCCGAGATGTGTAAACCTGGTCGTGGTGTCGAGGATGCCCGACCAGGAGTAGTATAAATCTCTACCATCTCGTGGTGCCGAGGATGCCCGACTAGGAGTAGCTTAAATTTCTACCATCTCGTGGTGCCGAGGATGCCCGAGACGAGTAGACCTGGTCGTGGTGCAAAGGATGTCTGAGACGAGTAGACCTGGCCATGGTGCCGAGGATGCCCGACCAGGAGCAGTCCAAGTCCCTACTATCTCGTGCCGCCGATGATGTCCATGATGAGCAGACTTAGGCATGGCGCTGAGAAGGCAGGGTTGGTAACAACCCGGATCTATACCACCTTGAGGTGCTGATATTGGCCTGGCCGAATGGTGAAGAGGCTGAGTCCGCCAAGTCCTTGTTCCCTCAACATTAGACCTCGCGTGTGTTTAAAGAGGTCTATACGAGAGGAGGGGCGAAGAGTGACACGCATCATGCGGGCAATTCATGAGATAGAAGATAAATATACTTCAATAAGAGCTGGGGATTACATTTGAAGTAACAAGATACAGAAGACAAATACATTCCATTTAATTTGGAGTACATTCTACAAAGTGTTGGGACCGATGGAAAGCTAGAGGGGGGTGAATAGCTCAGTCATCCTGAATTCAAATTCTTCCTACAACGTTAGCACAAGCGGAAACTTAATCTAATAATTAAATAAATGATAACATGATACCAGTTACGTGGTTCAGAGATTGCTTGCTCCTACTCCACGGCGTGTCTTTGAGGTAGACGAACCCTTGATCCTTCAGTGGATCATGCCCCGACAATCTCCGGCTAAGTCTTTCTCCTTCTCGGTGGAGAACAACCTCTCACAAACCATCTTCCTCCTTACAAGATGAAGTTAGGGTATTGGAGGAAGATGAGTACTTGGAGCTTGAGCACTTGAGCACTAAAGTAAAAATCTTACAATAAAGAGCTAACTTCTCCAAAGTCTCAAGCTCCCATTTAAATAGTGGAGAGAGTTGTTAAACAAACAACTCAGCCCCGACATCAGTCGACTGCCCCCAGGGTAGTCGACTGAAGCCTCAGCCAACGGCTCTATTTCGAACAGACCAATCGACTGCTCCCGCCTGTTCGACCTCACAGAAAGATGAGTCGACTGGTGTCCATACCAGTCGACTGCTACAGTGCACTCTCAGTAGTATCAGTCGACTGGTTCCCATGCCAGTCGACTAACTTGTCCCTCAGATGCGCACACAAGCCTGTGGCTTGTCTCCATGCCATCCTTCACGTATGCCTTTGAAGTCTACTTCCTCGACTTGCTCTTTGAAGTCCTCTTCCTCGGCTGTCGTCCCTTGGATGCTTTACTCCATTATTCATGTGTGATTCACTAAGTCCTGCATGACTCAAACACACACATCAAATCAACATGAAAACCTAACTTAATTATATTTATACACACATCAAAACCCATGATCTACCCGATCAATCTTGGGTCCATTGCACTAACACAAAGTACAAAAGATAAAAGGAAAGTAAGGCAGAAGCCAAATATATTCGTATATTCTATTCAAAATGGGAGTACATTCATTCAAGAAAGATTACATCTAAAGTAAATTCAAAGGTAAAAAATAAAAGGCAAAATACAAATGAGGAAAAGAAAATGAGCCGACTACAACTCCTTCTCCCCATGCGACAGCTCTTCCCAGGCCCGACTGAAGCTAAGGAAGCTGAGGTCGGCGTCCGGCTTCAACACTTCTGCTTGCCGAAGTTGCTGGACTACCCCGTTGAAGCCCTGCTTCAGCCGTCTCAGCACTTGGTCGGCTAGAATGTCGCCAATTTCCTCAGACTGGAGGAACTTGGCCTTGAACACCGCCTCTACCTCCACCTGCTGGGACTCTTCGTCAGCCTTATATGTCATTAATGCTTCTGAGGCCTGATCCTGGGCAGGCTTCAGCTCAGCCACCTCAGAGGATAGCTGGTCCCGAGCTGCCTGGGCTTCTCGAGATGCTCTGTGATTGCCCGGAGTTGCGACATGGCCCACTCTAAATCTTCTCGCAGGAGGCGGACATCCTCCGACAGCTTCGTCTCCCGTTCTATGAAGTGCCCTTTCTCTTGAGTTAAATGGCTTACCTCCTCAGTGAGGGTCGTTGCTAGCTCTAATAGTAGGCGCTCCCTGAGGCGGACACTGTGCTGGGGGGACTCGGAGGCCAACAGGTGTTGGTGCAAGATGCATCAATGATGTCCTCCTCTAGTGTTTCAATGATTAACAATATGCTTAAGTTAGTGATATATCAGACAAGGTAAGGGTTAGTCAAGAAATTCGTTTCAAGGTAAACAAAGTCCTAGTTAACCTAGGCAATAAGACCTGGTTCGAGGAATTGGGCACTAAGTCCTGATCATGGATTGGGCACTAAGTCCTGGCCGAGGGTTGGGCACCTAAGACCTGACCGAGGGTTGGGCACGAAGTCCTGATTCGAGAAATTGGGCAATAAATCCTGGCCGAGGGCTGGGCACCTAAGACCTGGCCGAGGGTTGGGCACGAAGTCCTGGTTCGCGAAATTGGGCAATAAGTCCTGGCCGAGGTCTGGGCACCGAAGTCCTGGTGAGTGAAGTTAGGCACTAAGTCCTGGTGAGTGAAGCTGGGCAAAAGTCCAACCGGAGGAGCCGATTGGAAAACTTCTCCTGAGAGGAGTAGGCGAAATGCGCGTTCCCCAGGAAAGGAACATAGGCGTCGGTTCGACCTAGGGTTTTGCGGGAAACCCAAAGTTAGAACCAATCGTTAAGGCAAAGATTGTATATGTGTTTGTCTTGTATTTGTGTATCTTGCAGGTACCTAGAATTGCAGGCAAAACAGGCGAATAAAAACACAAAACGGCCTGGAAAGCTGCTCCTGGGTGCCTGCATGCATTCAGGTGCCCTGGATGCCAGGCGCCTAAATGAATCAGGTGCCCAAGAAGCTGTTGGGCGCCCAAGACTGTGTTTTTATTAGCTTCACAAAGATAGCATTCCAGATGAAATTTTGACCGTAATAGAGGCGCCCTACAGCCTTACAGGCGCCCGAGAAGAAGCTATATAAAGGGGTTCGACCCCTCAACTCAAAACATCATTTACAACAACTACGACATCATTTTAAGCATTCCGAGTGACGATAAAGCGCTAGAGACGAAACTCTGCGACCAAGGAGGCTCCAGGAGGAAGTGCGCGGCACTTCAGAGTTCCAGATCGGCCGGGTCTTCGACGTTTCGTTTGGTTTGCGTTTACTTTATGCATTTAACTTTCCTAATCATTTGATTGTAAAACGTGCACTGTAAGATAGGTTTCTCCACCTCCAAAAAGTCCGGAAAGGAGACCATTCGTGGATGGGCGCTTCTCGTTCTTAGGCCTTGGACGTACTGACCCTGGGGGGTTGGGAACCAAGTAAAATCTGCATGCACTCTTAGTTGTTTGGTTTTTCGTTCTTTCTATTTTCCGCTACTACTAACTCTCTGTCTAGAACGAACAAATGAACCTCGATGTTTACGACCAGTTTATGGAGAAATTTTAATGAGTCGATATTCACCCCTCCCCCCTCTATCGACGGCACTGGTCCTACAAGTGGTATCATAGCCTGGTAGCTCTTCACTGGACTAACAGCCGACGGAGCAATGACGCCAGGAGTTCAGGGGGAGCCAGGGGTGAATCAGGTATATTTTTTTAATTATGTCAAATTTTAAGTTCCATATTACATGTTTCAAGTGTAGGGAGAGAGGACACCATAAAAACTAGTGTCCTACTCGTAAGACTCGATCGTCACCACCGGCGGCAAAGAAGGTACTAAAGCCAGGAGTCTGGAGGGACAAGAGCCACATCAGATGCTTCAGATGTCAAGGGCACAGACACTACAAGAACCACTGTCCGACCAAGGTACGAAAAACTAATGTTTGCAATAATTTTCAAAATTCTAAAATTTCTGCACAATTTTTCAAGCATGCTGATATCACTGAAAATATTTCTGATAAGTCTGATAGTTTAGATAGTTTTTCTGAGAAATAATATCTTTTGCATAATCAACTTAGGTTGGTGAATGACAAATTACTAAACATTGATAATACCAAAATATCAGATATGAATTCCCTAATTGTTAATATCAATGCAACCATTTTTAGAATTAATACCAATAGTTTATCTGATAAGGCTGATAAGGATAATTATACTTTAATTGATATTTCTGATAATATTGTTGATAATGATGAAATTAAAATAAATAATCCTTTAATTTCTAATATTTCTGAAGATGTTAAGAATGACAATATTAATAACGATAATTTTAAGGATAATGATGAAATTGTTTCTGATATTTTTGAGAATAAATCTGAAGATAATCCTGATAATCTAGAAACCTCTGTAGATAATAATGAAGATTTAATTAATGATTTCTTGGATAATACTGATAACTTTGAAATTAATTATGAAACATTAATTAATAACCCTGAAAACTATTCTTCCTACTATGAAGATGTAGAAGAATATAACTCTGATGATGAGGATGAGGAGGAAGAAGAATATAACTCGAAAATCATTTCTCTGAAAATTATCATATGCATGTCAAAAGTATTTTTTTTTGGCTTATTATAAAAATGTTGTTCAAAAATTATTTTAAATTACTCTTTTGATTTTGATAAACCCTAAAGACACATAGGAAGTCTCTGTTATGATCTACAAGAACTCCTAGGATGTGTCAAATTTAGGGGGAGTCTAAGTCGAAAGAAATTGATTCTATTTTTTGATGATTTTTTTTTAATGATTAGATAATTCTTTTGGTTTGAATCAAACCCTAAGACTCAGAGGAAGATCACTTGTAGTCAACAAGCTTGCTAGGACTGTGCCAAGTTTAGGGGGAGGTCAAATTAAAGGTACTATTTTTTGACAATTATTTTTCAAAATCATTAGATAATTCTTTTGGTCTGAATCAAACCCTAAGACTCAGAGGAAGATCACTTGTAGTCAACAAGCTTCCTAGGACTGTGTCAAGTTTAGGGAGAGGTCAAATTAAAAGAATTATTGAACATTTCAAAATATTATGTTTTTATATTTTCAAAATCATTTCGAAAACATAAGTATTCTCTTTTCAAAATACTATCATTTTAAAATCATTTTTTTGTCATAAAAATCAATTTATGAAGATATTATACTATCATTTTCAAAAAGCTTATCTTTCTGACTTATGGAATCACTTTTGGAAATAATTTTACTTGAGTTTGAAGAATTTCCAGGATGTTGGATCAAGAATAACGATAGAGGGGGGGTGAATATCGTAAAACGTTCGGATTAAGAAATAGAGAATGCACAGCGGAAATTAACACAAACACATGCAAACACTAAGTTTTTTTACTTGGTTCGGAGTCGCGATCGGCTCCTATTCCAAGGCCCACGGTCGTTGACCGTTTTCTGCGGGCAATTCTATATGCACAAAAAATTTACAGGTATAGATTACAAGATTAGTACAGTAAACCAAAAGAAAGTCGCTCTTAATTACCGACGTCCGGAGTAGATCGTATTTTTGAAGAAGAGGGACGTCATCGGCGCTTGTATCTCGAGTCGGGAGGTTTCCAGAGCAGAGCGTGAGCGTAGAAGAGCGTGAATGCGTTGGAAGAATTCGTTGTTGGAAGCCTTGGGGTCGAGGGCCTATTTATAGCCCATGGGGGCGCCCGGAACGTCGGGGGCGCCCCCCCCCCACGTGTCAGCCGATCCGATTACCTCTCGGTCAGCTCTGATCCCTTAAAACTCGGGATCAGGCTTTGACGGGGGCGCCCGGAACGCTGGGGGCGCCCGGGTTGACTGGGTCTCCTCTTATCCGTTGGCTTCGCTGGGTTCTGCTTCGTTAGCTTCAACTGGGGGCGCCCGGACCATCCGGGGCGCCCGGGAGCAGGGGGCGCCCGGGAGCACGGGGGCGCCTTGCCCATGAGTTGCTGAAGCAGTTCCTTTGCTTTAGCTGTTTGTGTTCACCTTGGGGGCGCCCGGGACACTCCGAGCGCCCTACTCAGCTTCCGCCTCACTCCTTTGAGGCTCTCTGAGCTGCAGGCACTCGTTCCTTCGGTCCTGCATCCAGGGTTAGTCCAAAACAACACAGAGCAATATTATATTAATTTTATACAGCCTTAGCTGTCTTGGTTCTGACTTTGGGCCTCCTAAATGGAGCCCTAGGTCGAACCGACGCCTACTGTTCCCTCGACAGGGAACGCGTCCTCACCTACTCCTCTCAGGAGAATTTACCTGATGCCAACCGGCTCCTCTGGTTGGACTTTTGCCTAGCGGTCCTTGGCCAGGTCTTGGATACCAAGCTGTCCTTCGCCCGGTGTCTAGCAGTCCTTCGCCAGGTCTTCAGTACCAAGCTGTCCTTCGCCTGGTGCCCAGCGGTCCTTCGCTAGGTCTTTGTATCCTGGTATTCCTTCGCCAGGTGCTTAGTAGTCCTTCGCTAGGACTTTGTACCCTGGCATTCCTTCGCCAGGTGCCTAGCAGTCCTTCGCTAGGACTTTGTTTCCTGGCAGCCCTTCGTCAGGTGCCTAGCAGCCCTTCGCTAGGACTTTGTTTCCTGGCAGCCCTTCGCTAGGACTTTTCCTGCACACTTGAGTAACATTGTTAGATCACCAATAATACTTAACTTTGAACCATTTACCAATATCAAAATAAGGTTCGATATGGTGCTTCCTGCACCAACACAGGACACTTAGAAAAATTTCCTTGTAGTTAACAAGGTTTCCTAAGATTGTGTCAGACTGGAAAACAATCCAAGTCAAGAACTTATTTTCAAAATCCTTTTGACTTTTGGAATCGATTTGAAATAATTTTTACTTGAGTTTGGAGAATTTCCATGATACTTAAGAAAATTTCCTTGTAGTTAACAAGGATTCCTAGGATTGTGTCAGATTGGAAAAGAAACCAATTCAAGAAAAAATATTATGTTTTCAAAACAAAAGTTTATTAAAAAGACTTTTTCTTGCAAAAAGATTTTCCAAGTGTAAAATATTTTTCAAAGTACTAATATTTTTCTGAGTACAAAATATTTTTTCAAGTGCATAATACTTTTCCAAGTACAATTTAAGTACTGAGTTTTTTTTACAAACTAGTACTTAGTCTTTTTCAAACAAAAAGGAGTTTCGAAATGTTTTATCAAAAATTATATACTTTCAAAGAATTATCCTAAGTACTTTCAAAAGGAAAAGAAAATTTTTCGAGAAATTTTCATTGTTGATGCAAGTTTTTTGTCATTTTTTTTTATGTATGACAAAGGGGGAGAGAGAGGCTTAAGTTAGATTTTTTTTTTTTTGTTTTCTCCCAAGGATCAAAACTTAAATAAAATTGTTTTATCCAAAGGATCAAAACTTAAATCAAATTGTTGTCTCCCAAGGATCAAAACTTAAATCAAAATATTTTTTTTCTCTCAAGGATCAAAACTTAACCCTTAAATCCAATCTAACTTAAGATATTGTCAAACATCAAAAAGGGGAGATTATTGGTGCAAGATGCATCAGTGATGTCCTCCTCTAGTGTTTCAATGATTAACAATATGTTTAAGTTAGTGATATATCAGACAAGGTAAGGGTTAGTCAAGAAATTCATTTCAAGGTAAACAAAGTCCTTGTTAAGCTAGGCAATAAGATCTAGTTCGAGGAATTGGGCACTAAGTCCTGATCATGGATTGGGCACTAAGTCATGGCCGAGGGCTGGTCACCTAAGACCTGACCGAGGGTTGGGCACGAAGTCCTGATTCGAGGAATTGGGCAATAAGTCCTGGCCGGGGCTGGGCACCTAAGACCTGACCGAGGGCTGGGCACCGAAGTCCTGGTGAGTGAAGTTGGGCAAAAGTCCAACCGAAGGAGCCGGTTGGCAAACTTCTCCTGAGAGGAGTAGGCGAAAGGTGCATTCCCCGGGAAGGGAACATAAGCGTCAGTTCGACCTAGGGTTTCTCGGGAAACCCAAAGTCAGAACCAATCGTTAAGGCTAAGATTGTATATTTGTTTGTCTTGTATTTGTGTATATTGCAGATACCTAGAATTGAAGGCAAAATAGGCGAACAAACACACAAAACGGCCTGGAAAGCTGTTCCTGGGCGCCTGCAAGCATTTAGGCGCCCTGGATGCCAGAATCGGGCGCCCAAGAAGCTGTTGGGCGCCCAAGACTGTGTTTTTATCAGCTTTGCGAAGATTGCATTCCGGATGAAATTTTGACCGCAATAGAGGCGCCCTGCAGCCTTATAGGCGCCCGAGAAGAAGCTATATAAAGGGGTTCGACCCCTCAACTCAGAACATCATTCACAACAACTACGACATCATTTTAAGTATTCCGAGTGACGATAAAGCGCTAGAGACGAAGCTCTGCGACCAAGGTGCCTCCAGGAGGAAGTGTGCGGCACTTCGGAGTTCCTGATCGCCCGGGTCTTCGACGTTTCGTTTGGTTTGCATTTACTTTATGCATTTAACTTTCCTAATCTTTTGATTGTAAAACATGCACTGTAAGATGGGTTTTTCCGCCTTCGGAAAGCCCGGAAAGGAGACCATTAGTGGATGGTCACTTCCCGTGCTTAGGCCTTGGGCGTACTAACCCTGGGGGGTTGGGAACCAAGTAAAACCTGTGTGCACTCTGAGTTGTTTGGTTTTTCGTTCTTTCTATTTTCCGCTGCTACTAACTCTCTGTCTAGAATGAACAAACGAACCTCGAAGTTTATGGCAAGTTCAAGGAGAAATTTTAACGAGTCGATATTCACCCCCCCTCTATTGACGGCACCGGTCCTACAGCAGGGAGTCTAGATAATGCTCCACTTTAGCGCAAAGACCCCTGCTAACCTCCGCCTACATCAGACCTTCCTCGTGAGCCCGGAAAACCTCTGCCTCTAATTTAGCTACTTGTTAGCACAAGACATCAGTCTCCTACTCAGAAGACAGGCGACAACCCATGAGAAGGCAGTCGGATGCAACTTGCCACAACAAATAACAAGAGTTAGAAGAGAAAATAGTGGTAATGGCAAAACACAAGACCTTTACCTTGAGGAGTGACTCGTGCAAACTGGCAAGTAACCCAGCCGAAGCGCCTGAGGTCCTCCTTCTCGTGGCTTTGCGACTCCTCGGAGAAGACGTGTCTTCGGAGAGATAGAGGGGTTGGATGCTGGGTGCTTCGAGGGGAACTTTGGAGGGGCCTGGTATATCCTCCTCCGTGTTGGATGCTCCCCCAGAAGTATGACCCTCAGCCGAGACCTCCTTCAGCTTCACTAGTCGAGGGCCCAAAGAGGCCACCTTCTCCTCCACCGAGACCTTCTTGTGCAAATGCGCGCTCGTCAGCCGAGGCTCTGTTGATTCCGCCCACTTGCCTTTTGAGTTGTCGAGGGAGTCGGCCAGGGCGGTGATGGCGACACAGTGCTCCGCAGTAAGAGAAGGCATCCGTCTGTGGCACTTTGAGAGGGGGATTGTATCCTCCTCCTCGGTGATTATGGGGGACATCGAAGGTGCACGTGTTCTCCTCCTCCAGGGCAGGAGGAGCTGGCCGCCTCTCCTTGACGTCCTCCTGGAGCAAGACGAGCCGTCGGTGCCCCGTTTGCCCAGACAGCTCTATCGTCGACAGAAGAACCCGAGGTGCAGGTTCTTCATCGCCACCTCCCGTCCCAATGGGAGCGGGGGAGGGATCAGCTCCCTGAGCATCGGGAAGCTCTTCCGTCCGCTCCGAGATTTCAGACTGGTCGACCACCGAGGCGGTGGGAGTTGGAGGAGGGGCAAGAGCTTATTCGTCGACCAGCTCCCATTTAAGGAGCTTGCTCATCGCCCGAGACAGCATGACGTTCTCTGCAATACATAAATAATAATATATCAGTTAGTATCAACAAGCATTTAACAAAATGTTGAACTTACTGAGGCTATGACTAAGTCTGGTGGCTTTAGAGCTAAGACCAGCCCGATACAGGAGTTCTTCACACTGCACCAGGCTGGGGTCGTTGAACTCTATGCCGGCCAGGATGCTTCTGGCCCGCTGATACCCCGAGTCCTACTGGTAGTCGCCCAGCTCCGGAAGAGGGGGTAGGTCTTCTCTCCAGTGAATTGGGCAGAAGGGGTGCTCGAAAAGTCTAATGAAGAAAAAACGCTCATTCCATCCCTTATGGGAAGAAGGGAGGCTTCCTATGAACTTATGGTTGGGACTAGCAATAAAACTGAACGCCCCTCCTCCTAAGTTGGGAGGAAGAAGAAATGAAAGAAGTGAGGAGTCAAAGGTATATTAATGAGTTTGAAAAGGATAAACGCCTCACCCACCTGAGCGAAGGCATTGAGAGCCATCTGGTGTAATGAGATATCAAAATAATCAAATATGACCATGAAAAAGGGAGGAAGAGGAAAACGGAGACCAAACTCTATCTGCCCTAAGAAAAATGTGAAAACCCTAAGGGAGGTTCTACTGGATATTGGTCTATCCTAGGGGTCTCGATCGCTAACTCTGTCGAAATGTCATACACTTCGCAGCCGGCTCTCAGGGTGACAGACTTAATCTTGGACGAAGTGGCTTCATACCACTCCGGATGGTAAACCCCTTCCTCTTCCGGTGTCACCTTCCTACCCTGGTCTCTCTTCTCCTTTCCTTCTTTGCCCATGACTTCGAATGGAAGAAGGAGAAGAAGATGGAAGATGAATGAAACTTACGCGTGATGAAGAAACCCTAGAGAAAGAAGATGCTAGTAGGTAGAAGTGGGGTGCGCAAGCTCTAATAATCGGTGATGCAAGAAGGCGGAAGGATGCTCTCGTCTTCCCTTTTTATAGGGAAGAAACACCCTCGTGCGAAGAATAGACGCACGACGCGTGGACGGTAATGACTGCCAATCTTGAGGCGTCGCCCCTCTCTATGGTCGTCGGTTGGTATGGCCCTGCGGTGCGTATCAGAAGGAGATCACGAAGAAAAGATCCGGCCATGTGACAATATCATAGTCACTGGAATGTTCCCTCGCACAACTATCATTGTTGGGCCTCGGAACTCACAGGGACTTTTGGATTAATTCAAAGGATCGCCTCGGGCCAAGGGATGAATGTTTCGATTCCTCGGACCTAACAAGTTGTCAAGAGAGAAGGAATAGTAATATGGACCCCGCAGATACTTAGCTTCCCCTCATTGTACCACCAGCCTAATCAGTCAGCCACACTTCCTTCGATTAGACTTGAAGGGGAGACTTGTGATAAGGATGAGCATCTGGAGGTGGACACGGGGCACGGAGAAGCTACGTGGCAGGGCCCGCAGAACCAGTGCCCCGAGGTCAGACCGGCAATCGGGCTCCCGAGACTACCTCAGGAGAATGGAAGAAAGCCCCCGAGGTCAGACTGGGATTCGGGCTTGCGAGACTATCTCAGGAAAATAGATGAAGGCCTCGAGGACAGCTCGGGAGATGAGACTCCGAGACTGACTTGGGAGAGTGGAGTCCAAAGATCAATATAGGAGTTAGAAAGCCCGACTTCAAGTATCTGTTCCTCCTTCCATAACAAGAAAGTCATCGGATAATTATTGTCCGCAATGCACGGTAATTAAGGCCTTAATGATCGCAGCGGTCATTGCCAAAAGATAGAATCTCTATCAAGTAACCAATGATTAAAGAACGTGGAGGAGAACGTAGAGACATGTGTGATAAAGACCTCATGTATATAAGATGCCTCGGCATCCGGGTATGGGAATAAGCTTTCCGAACTAATAGAAAACTTGATTCCTTGTTATCCTCCGAAAAAAGATAAGATTCCTGACTTGAGTGTCAGAGAGGGCTCCACCGAAAAATCTCCCGGTGCATTCCCTTCAACACTTGTGTTAATCTCATAGGGCGTGAATATCTTCTCCCCGTCATCGTCCCTGGTCCAATATACAATCGGACAACACATCCCCTGTATGACGAACAATTTGAAATATTTATACAAACCACGCAATATATAAATGGCCTCAAGCCTCAAAATAAGAGATATAATATATGAAAATAACTGCATCTTAGCATTAAAAATCATAATACTCACCTGAGCTGCCCTCTGGGCAGGCGCACAGCAAAACAATGCACATAAAGTCCAACAAAGGACTCAAAATACAAAACCACGAATCAAATATAGCTCAATACAAGTCCACGTCGTAAATCCAATTCAAAACAAGGAATATGCTGTAGTAGAAACAAAAACACACGGAAGACTCCAAAGCCGAAGTCGTAAGGACCTAGAACTGGCAACTGAGCTCCCCTGGCGACCAATCAACCTGAAGACAGTAACATAGTGAACGGTGGTGAATCCAAATAAACTCAGCAGATAGCAAAACATATATGCATAGTAAGCTATACTAGCAATAAGAATCACGCTGATACAGTCTCAGGTATAGAAGTTAATACACAACTGAACATACTAAAGGTAAGTACATTCCAGAGTCCGTCTATCCTGTAGGGTGAAGAAATCAACCCTTATAGAACATCAAGAATGATACATGATCCAAATGTGTATGTCACCTGTATACGCAAGTCAAACCTATGCAGCAATCAAATGTAATAAGCACAAACAAATGTGTTATGCATCATATGCACATGATGCAATAACATGTTGATAACCACGCGTGTCGTACCACGAGTATCAAATACAATTAAAGTGTCGAACTCCTCTAAACTAATGTAGCATAGAGTAACTCGAGTCATCTCCCAACGAATGTAGTTGATACATGATAAACCTTAGGATCGTATGTTATTGCTTTTGGGTTTTAGATATTAAACTGGAGTTTGAATTTGAGAGTTATGACTACGAAATGAAATAGCAAAGCAAGTATGAAATCTAATCCTAATTAATGAAAGACAATGCGAGTAAAGAAGATCTACTCTAATCTAAACTATACTTGCAAGGAAATGAAGAGCAACATAAACTAAGCATTTAGGAAAATGGAGCATAAATGAAATCTAACCTAATTGCATCCAAATTAAGATCAAATCTAAATCTAGCATTCAAATGAAATCAACAAACTTAAATGCATCAATTAAAACCTAACTAACGGAAGACACATTTCATCGAACACATGGTATATATGAAAGAAAGCATTAAGGAAACTAAGCATGGAACGAAACCTAATCTAACCTAATTTCTCTTAATTAAGAAAAGAACAAACATAACTACCATTCAATAAGAAATGCATTGCAAGAATTTAAACTAACCTAAGTTGAACAATTAAAGTTACAAAAAATGATTGGGGCATTTCATCAAACACATGGAGAGCATATATTGAATTAAGCAATGCGTGAGCAATTCAAACACGGGAGATCAAGTTCAATACAAGCATCCATCAATTAACACAAACATCCAACTATAAGAAACATGCAAGAATAAATCAATCAAACACAATAAGATATCCCAAAGCCTCGTTGGATCTTCTCCCTCAATCCTCTTCTAATCAAGTTGGAGCTTCTCCCTCAAGCATAAACATGGATGGCAATGGAAGCGGGCTGCCGGAAAATGGAGTGGAATGAGTGCTCCTCTTCTAATCCGACGAGAGGAAGGGAAGGCTTCGACTCCTCCACTTCTAACCGGAAAAGGGGAATGGAACTACCGGATGATGATATGGATGAAGGAAGCGAGATCTCCTCTTCTAATCCGAAGAGGAGAGGAAGAAGATGGTGAAGGGGCGAGGGTCGGCCGGCGGCGATGAGGTGGAGGTAATGGCCGCCGGCCCTTGTGGAGAAAGGAGAAAGGAAGAAGATGATGGTAGTGGCGTTTTTTGGAACCCTAGCTTGCGCCCCCTTCTTTGTGCGATCCATGAGGAAGTGGAGAAGAGGGTTTCTTAATGGGTAATTGGGTTTTGGGTTGAGGGTAGGAGTAAGAAGTTTAGATCCGAATCCAATAAGGGTTGAAATTGGGCTTAAGGATTGGATGAGGTTGATGGGCTTTTGGATGGGTTAGAGCTTTCCTCTTCTTGGATCCAAATTGGGTTGGATGAAATACCATCTTCATTTGAATTGAACCAAGTATTCAAATTAGACCATGCTTAAATTGAACCAAGCTCCTCAACACTAGCATTGGGTCCAATTACTTTGATCCAATCCTTGGTCCAAGGTTCATCTTTAATTCCCTACAAAAATCATGAAATAATGCCAAATTTTAGAGTAAATTATAATGAGCTCCAAAAATAGATCATAATCGTAAAATATGATATAAACATGATTTAAACATATGAGAGGATAAAAAAATACTAAGTAAATGAGCAAATATAATACCATAAAATGCTAGTTATCACCTGTACTGTACGCACCCCGATCACCACCAAACTAGTGATCGGGTGAACAGGAGATAGGCAAGCCAACTACTTGCGACTACGTAGAGAAGTCAAACACACATGGCATACAACAACAATAAAGCTAAACACTCGTGGCATGCAAACCAAAAGCTTAACACCTGTGGCTATGAAAGTATGAAGCCAAGCACCTGTAGCTATGTAAGTATAGCGCCTAACACCTATAGCGATGCACGTATGAAGCCGAGCACCTGTGGCTATGCAAGTATAACGCCCAACACCTATGGCGATACAAGTATGAAGGTCATCACCTATAAGGCTATAACGATGCAAGTATGAAGCCCAACACTTGTGGCTATGTAAGTATGACGTCCAACACCTATGGCTATGCAAGTATGACGCCCAACACCTATGACGATGCAAACACTAAGACAAAACTAGGGACGGGCTCATACCTCAGGGGAGCCGGGAGTTGCCATCATGAAAATAACACACCGCTAATAACTCAATTAAACCAGGAACCCTGACTGCGTGACGGGCTCAGACCCTAGGGGAGCTGTTGATTGCCAGTATGCAACTATACAAAGCCTACAGCTCAGTATGCAACGTTGAGGGTAATGTATACTAATAACACCCTCCTCACTAGCCAGATCCTTAACCATGCATCGGTATGAAATGCATAGGTCTAGCATAGGTATCATGATCTATCAATCATACTGTAGGATCGATGTCGTCGATAGAGGGGGGGTGAATATTGACTCGTAAACTTTTGTCAGAACTGCATCGTTCGTTCGTTCTAGTCAAAGAGTTAGTACGCAGCGGAATAATAATGAACAAAAACAAACAGCACAATAAGACACGCGGGTTTTACTTGGTTCTCAACCCCCCAGGGTCAGTACGTCCAAGACCTAAGCACTCAATCGTGAGTCCACTAATGGTCTCCTTTCCGGACTTTCCGGAGATTGAGAAACCCGTCTTACAGTTCAAATTTACACACAAAGAATAAATGAAATACAATGCGTAAATAAAAGCAAACCAAACAAAGCGGTGAAGATCTGGCCAATCAAGGAGTCCGAAGTGTCGCACATTTCTTCTTGGAGCCTCCTTGGTCGCAGAGCTTCGCCTTGAGCACTTCTGTTTCGCACTGACTACTTTAGCGGATCTGGAAATTGGTGTTTTGCATTGAGGGGTGATAACCGTTTAAGTCGTCTCATGGTTTCAAATACAATTTAAATATCGAATTCCTCTAAACTAATGTAGCATAGAGTAACTCGAGTCGTCTCCTAACGAATGTAGTCGGTACATGATAATTCTCAAGATTGTATGTTATTGCTTTTGGGTTTTGGATATAAAACTGGGTTTAGGATTTGAGAGCTATGACTACGAAATGAATAACAGAGCAAGTATGAATTCTAGTTCTAATTAAAGAAAGACAATGCAGGTAAGAAAATCTACTTTACCCTAACTACAATTGCAGTAAAGAACGGACAACTTGAAATAAAGCATTTAATGAAACTAAACTTAAGGCAAAACTACAGCATTGAAGAAATCTAATCTAACCTAACTTAATTGCATGTGAATGAAGACATGAAATTTAAGCAATAGGAAGAGCAATACAAAACAAGAGTTAATCAACTAAAAAAAACATCACAATTGAAATTAATTATTCTGAGAAACATTTAATCGAACACATGATAGACATGATTGAAATTTCTTCAAGTAAATACAATTTGAAATGGAAAAGGATCATCCAATACAAACATTCACTCAATCAAACACATAGCAATTCAAACTATCACATAACAATAGAATCTGAAATAATTGTTCTCAGGGGCATTTAACCAAACACAAATGGAGCATGATCTAAATGACTTAAAGAATGTGCCGATTGATATGGAAAAATTCCATCAACTACAAAAATTCAACATCCTACATATAACAACTCAAAGAAACAAACAACAAGATCATCAACACAATCAACACTGAAGGCTGAAGCAAATGTGGCTGTGAAACAGAGCTGCTGTGAAGAGCTGTTGCCGTGGATATTGAATGGAAATTTCTGAAGGAAAGCTGCTGGAATTGCTATGATACTGAATTGCTGTGGAGAAATAACTTGCTGGAATTAAAACTACTGCTCGGCCTAAATCTGGAAAAAAACGGCTGTGAAGAAATTTTTGCAAAGAAAATTGAATGAATTGCTGTAAAGGGCAACAGATGAAGAATTGCAGTAATAAATTGATCGTCGGCTGCGGAGGAAGGTGGTTGATCATTTTCTCTCCGAACCCCGAAAGAGAAAGCTGCGGTGAAGGAGATGATCGACTAGGGCTCGAACCCCGGGCCCTAGCTCGTGCGATGGCGGGAGGATGAAGGTGGATGGCGCTCCGACCAGCTAGGATTCGGAACCCCCTAGCCCTAGCTTCGTGCAATGGCCGGCGGCGATGGGTGGAAGATGGAGTCGCCTGTGTGTGATCCCCCTTTGTCGATCGATACCCTAGCTTCCGCGATCGCTTCCTTTTGTTTGTGTCCCTGGCTGCAGCGATCGGGTTTGGCTCAGCCAACTTCAAGTTAACCCAGTCAGCAGTCCATTCCAGCTTGGATTCAGCTCAACCCCTTTGGGTTCAGTCAACCTCAGCCAGCAATTGGCTCAGTCCAGCCTTGGGTCAGTTCATCCCAGCCCTAGCTCATCTTGAGTTAACCCAGCTTTTGGGTTCAATCATAGGATGGCAGCAACAGACGGCTGAGATCAATCTGACTTCATCCAACGGTCGGATCTCTTCCGATCTGAACCAAACTCCACAGATCCCAATCGATGGTCCTGATCTACCTATCCCCAGCTCGGATTAACTAGATCAGTGGTGGATGGTCAAGATCTTCCTTTTTCTTTAATGGATGGTCTAGAACATCTTGAGCTCGATCCAACGGTCAGATCACTTTTGATTTAGCTGAAATTTTCAGATCTTGATCTCTGGTCATGATTGATTTTATCTTGGACTCGGATCGACCAGAAGTTGACTGATGGCCCAGATCTAGCCGTTCTCTTGAATGGACGGCTCCTATTAATCCGATGCTTGATCCTTTTGATCTGGACCCAATCCTGACTCAAGTCTGACCCAATTTGATCTAGGTCCATGATCAATTGAAGCCTACAAAATGATATTCAAATTTAGTACCAAAAATATCCCAAATATACAAAGATTAGAATTAAAAGCCAAAATGAAGGGAATACATGAAACCTAATACAATTGCAAACTTAAGCATATAAAATGTGGATCAAACATGAATTTTAGAGCCGAAAATAATTAACAAAATGATGGTTATCAAACTCCCCCACACTTATTCTTGGGCGTCTCGCACAAGTCAATTAGTAAACTAAGGATATATCCTCCTAGATTATTCTCAATCATAGTTCGAAGCAATTAAAAGAAAATTACCTAAAGTTATCAATTCTCAAAATCTAAGCTCAATGGACTAGAGACTTGTNTTCCATATCGTATATGGTGTCTTCATGACAGCCTTTGATGGAACACGGTTTAGTGTGAACGCTGCCGTGTCTAGAGCATATCCCCAAAAGGATATAGGAAGATCTGCGTGACTCATCATAGATCGTACCATATCTAATAAGGTACGATTCCTCCTTTCGGATACACCATTCCACTGTGGTGTTCCAGGGGGAGTGAGTTGGGATAGAATCCCACACTCAGCTAGGTAGTCACGAAACTCATGGCTCAAGTATTCTCCACCTCGATCTGATCGAAGTATTTTAATACTCTTGCCAAGTTGGTTCTGTACTTCATTTCTGAATTCTTTGAACTTTTCAAAGGATTCTGACTTATGTGTCATCAAATACACATAGCCATATCTACTGAAGTCATCAGTAAATGTGATGAAGTACCTGTAACCACCTCTGGCAGCGACATTGAAAGGGCCACATACATCACTATGTATGAGTCCTAACAAGTCTGTTGCTCTTTCGCTATGTCCACTAAAGGGAGTCTTAGTCATTTTGCCTAGAAGGCATGACTCGCATGTCTCATATGATTCAAAATCAAATGAGTCCAGCAAACCATCCTTATGGAGCTGGGACAAGCGACTCTCATTTATGTGGCCTAAGCGACAGTGCCAGAGATAGGTTGGGTTCAACTCATTTGATCTCAACCTCTTGGTATTCACGTTATAGATAGGGCTCTCTAAGTCTAGAATATAGAGGCCATTCATCAGATGTGCGCTACAATAGAACATATCCTTTAAATAAACAGAACAACATTTGTCCTTTATTATGAATGAAAAACCTTTGTTATCTAAACATGAAACTGAAATGATGTTCTTTGTTAGTACAGGTACATAACAACAGTTATTCAATTCCAGTACAAGCCCAGAGGGTAGAGATAGAAAGTAAGTCCCTATAGCAACAGCAGCAACCCTTGCTCCATTGCCTACTCGTAGGTCCACCTCGCCCTTGGCCAATGCCCTGCTATTTCTCAGCGCCTGCACATTAGTACAAATGTGAGAAGCACATCCAGTATCTAATACCCATGATGTAGAAATAGAAAGGTTGACTTCTATAACATTTATACCTGAAGTAGAAGTCTCACTTCTCTTCTTCTTCAGATCTTCCAGATATACCTTGCAGTTCCGCTTCCAATGCCCAGTCTTACCGCAGTGGAAGCAGGTAGCATCCTTAGCAACCCCACCTTTAGGTTTGAGTGGTGAAGAGCTGGCTTCGCCCTTGGTTTGGGTCTTACCCTTACCTTTGGGCTTCCACTTGCCCTTACCCTTGCCCTTTTGTACCATTAGGACGGTACTGGACTTGGCAGTGGTGAGATTAGGCTCAGCAGTTCTTAACATGCTGAGTATCTCGGGCAGTGGTTTGTCTAATTCGTTCATGTTGTAATTCATGACGAATTGACGGTAACTCTCCGGCAACGATTGCAGGATCAGATCGGTAGCCAGCTCTTGGCCCAAAGGGAACCCCAACCTCTCGAGGTTCTCGACGTACCCAATCATTTTGAGTGCGTGAGTTCCTACAGAGGTTCCCTCTTTCATCTTGCATGAAAAGAGGGCCTGAGTTACTTCAAACCTCTCATGCCTTGCCTGCCCTTGATATAATTGCTTGAGGTGGCCAATCATATCGTAAGCATTCATGTTCTCGTGTTGCTTCTGAAGCTCAGAGGACATGCAGCATAGCATTAGGCACGACACGTCTAACGCGTCGTCTTGATGCTTCTGATGAGCATCTCTAACGCTACGGATGGCTGAGGGTGGTGGTGCTTCAGGAACTGCTTGCTCTAGAACGTACAGCTTACGTTCCTGTTTGAGGACTATCCTCAAGTTCCTGTACCAGTCCAGGAAATTAGCTCCAGTGAGCTTGTCCTTCTCAAGGACAGATCGCAGAGAGAGAGTGTTCGCGTTTGTCATGGTAATCTACAACATAAAATGCAGAGAATAAATATCCACCATTGTATCATATTTATCATTTAACTAGGCCTTTAATTAAATGATGCTCCCACTGAATTATAGGGCTTTGGTAGAATCGAGTCATAGATGTGGTAAAACCACACTACTAGATCCACACCAACTAACTATAATTCTCGTAGGTCAAGATCCACATCATACTACGCCTTGAGTTAGCTTTGGCTAAATCGCCCAAGACTTAGTATGATCGGTAGGTACCAATTACCAATTACATCTCTATGCAACTCTTGTTTATAGGATCAAGAATTAACATTTATGAATAATCTTGAGTTAGCTTTGGCTAAATCGCCCAAGACTATTGATAAATGCGATCTTGTCCTACCTTTCCAACTATTGGAGTATGCCTATAGTTAGGCTCGATCCAATTGAGCTAACTAGTTACTCAATCTAATTGAGCTCAATCTAACCCAAGCGTGATAGGCGGGACCAAGGTTGTCCCTCCGCATCCCACCAAGATTAAATGCATTGCTCTGCTTTGGCAGATTCAACAATCGCACATGATCATGGTAGTGATGGGTATCAAGGCTCGTTAGGCATATACGAGTTGATTTCGATTTAGATCTAATCTAATCGATGATGTGCATCGTATCAAGGCATTTATTAAATCTAATTTAACCTAAATGTGTACTAGGTGCACATCAAAATGTGGTTCCCACATTACATGTGCATCACATACACTCATGTATATTCTATTCTATACTAACATGCATCACATACATATAAGCAAAAATAAAATATACAAGAAAATTAAGTGTGATTAGTCATGGCCCTACTAAGATCTTCTCAAGCCAATGAGAAGATCTTTTGGTCAACCTAGGGTCTAGGCAGCAGCTTCTCCAAGCTCCTCCTTCCAGAACCCTATGTGTTGTCGGCTTGCTTCCCACGAGTCCGTCTTCTCCAGAATTTCCTTCATCTTTAATTTTGTACATTACAAAATTTATACTCGAGTTACATTCGAGTCTTAAACTAATTTTAACAGAAATAATAAAACCGACACGCAGGTCGCAATCATAATACAACACACACAACACAAATAACGGCACGCAGGCCGTAATATGAATTACACACATATTTTAATCTAATTAAAATAGGGTTTTGGGCCATGATCATCACACTACTGTACATAATTCAAAATTATGTAATTTTACAAATTTTATATAATTTTTCTACTGATTTTTAGAATTTTTCCGAGTCACAACTCCGCGGCGGTCCCGTAAGCGGGTTTCGGGCGTAATCGCGAGACAAGCCCCTTGCGGGGTTAGGGGCAGCGCCCCTACTCGTGAAATAACCTTCACGAGTGTCTTCTTGCGATTATACAGCGCCTTAACCCGCTGTCCCAAAAACCATTTGGGCGAAACTTGCCGTTTCGGAGAAGTTTTTCTCGGTGGCCAAGTCTACAAGTGCTTCGCACTCGTCGCTTTGCCTCTACGAGAAAAATTACTCAAAAATCCTAAAATTTAGAAAAATTACAGAAGCATGTAATTATCTAAATTTTGTATCTAATACAAAAAATAAAAACAAAAACGAGCACAAGCTTCGCTCGTGGCTCTGATACCACTGTAGGGTTTTTCGGGCCACGAAAACCGCTTTTTCGCGTCGCGGAAACCCCGAAAGCCCCATTAGAAAGGATCCGAGCGAAGAATGCCATTTCAAAAATTACGAGTGCTCATTTACATGCTTCAAAACCCGATCTACTCCTAGATCTAAAGAGGGATAAACTTTTTACCTTTGGTGCGTGCCCCGTTTAATCCCGCTCGCTCCTCGGTTGGTGTCGGATCTCAAGGATGCAAAGTAGCAACCCTCTAGAAGTATCCACACAAGCAAGAGAGTGGAGAGGAGAACCCAAAGGTGTGCTAGCACCACAAGGGGTCTCGGCAAGATGAGAGGAGAGGGAGAGCAAAAACAAAAACCAAAACCAAGGAGGAGAAGAATGATCATACCACCACACAAAACATCTCTTTTGTGTCTTAAGTGGCCGGCCACTTAATGGCCATTAAGTGGCCGACCACAACCTTGTGTAACCCCCATTTGAATTCAAAATTCAAATGGGGAGGTTACTTAGCCTTGATGATGATGCCAAGTCATCACTTGGTCAAATCAAGGTGATGTGGCTTGAGTCAAGTCAACATTGCCTCTTATGGACTTTCCATATTTAGCCAAAGTCAAACTTTGACTTCATTATTCTCCCATGATTAGATTCATCCAACACTTGGATCAAACTCGAGTCCAACTCAAGTTGTCTAATTTAAGTCAAGTCAAACTTGCCTTTTATGGACTTTTCATATTTAGCCAAAGTCAAACTTTGACTTCATTATTCTCCCATGATTAGATTTATCCAACATTGGATCAAACTCGAGTCCAACTCAAGTTGTCTAATTTGAGTCAAGTCAAACTTGCCTTTTATGGACTTTCCATATTTAGCCAAAGTCAAACTTTGACTTCATTACTCTCGGTCCATCATATGGACTTATTCTCCATCTATTGCTCTATGTGTGTGACCCTATAGGTTCTTGTAACGTTGGCAATGCTTCTAACCTTTAGAACATAAGCAATGAGCGGTATCTAGCAACACATCATTGCTACCCAAGTTACAAGAATGTTGAGATCCAACATCACCAATGTGACTACTAATTATGACTTTCATAATATGTGACAATGTCCTTCTATCGTCGATATCTAGATTGATCTTCTATGAAGCATAGACCGTGTCATCCTCCAATCAATCTATGTGTCTTGAACTCCAAGTAGACTCACTATAATCAAATAAGCTCAATATCTCATATTGCCTTATTTGGGCATGGCCATGCACTTAGTGATCTCACTCTATCAAGACTATGATATCTCTCCCGTCATATAGGAGGGATAGATCCCATCTACATCACTCACATCCCTCCGCATAATTTGTTACATACCCAGTAATCGCCTTTATAGTCCACCCAGTTACGGGTGACGTTTGACGAAACCAAAGTACATAACTCCTTATGTAGGGAACTATGGTGACTTCAGGTCTAAGGACTAATAGTCATACTAATAGTCACATGAGAAAGTATATGACACTCATATAACGATCCATGATACTTTCTCATGGTGGGTCATTCAGTATACATTCTCTAATGTATACCCATGTGTCAACTTGATATCTCATATCCATGACTTGTGAGATCAAGTCATCATGTTGACCTACATGCTAGTCTCTATGCATTAACATTGTCCTTGAATGTTAATACTTGACTAGGAATAATTAAGAGTAGTGTTCTCTATATCATCTCACTATCGATTCAACTAATCGATTGATATAGATGAGAACCTTCTACTCAAGGACGTTATTATACTAAGTTATTTGGCACCAATACACATAAGTACAATAACCATAAGAAATGCCTTTATATATAAGAAATATATATATAAGAATATGATACAATGAGTCCAAAAAGTAATCATCATATGATTGGCTCTAGGGCTCTCACTAACAGACTCATCGCCTTGGCATACATAATTTCCTCTGCAAAAGCCAAACAGAAAGAGTATCAGTCAAAACTAATGTGTGTGGAAGAAAGAGGCGGGCATACCTAGGGAAGGGCTGATCTGCGTTACTTTAGGGCTAAGGCCCGCCCGATACATAAACTCTTAGCTCTGCACTAGCCCCGGGCCACTGAACTCCATACCCGAAAGCACCTCTCTGGCATGATGATATGCGGGGCTGCGAAGGAAGCTCCCTAAGGGGGGAGGAGTTGGCAAATCTGCTATCCAACACAAAGGGCTGAAGGGCAATAACGAGAGGCGGATGAAGAAGAATTTCTCCTTCCATCCCTTGTGCGAAGAAGGAAACCCGCCCAAAAACCTATGGCCCGGATGGGCCGCGAAGCTAAAGACTCCTCTCGATCCTATCGAAAGGAAGAAGGAATGGAAAAGGGGCGGAGTCAGAGGGAGACCGAAAAGCTTGAAGATGATATATGCCCCCCCATCTGGACGAAGGCATTAGGAGTCATCTGGTGCAACGGAATGCTAAAATAGGAAGCTATGTTCGTAAAAAAGGGAGGGATAGGAAAACGAAGCCCTAGCTCCATCTGCCCTAAGAAGAAGGTCAGCATGCCGGCCGGGGGCTCCACAGGTTTCTGGTCCACGTTAGGGAGGACCATCGCCATCTCGGTCGGGACCCCATATGTCTCGATGACTCCTTGCAAGGCCTCAGGCCTCACTCTCGATGAGGCGGATTCGTACCACTCCGCCCAATAGCCCTCCATGACCCCTAGACAGAAGAAGAGAAAGACGAATTACTCACGCGCAGGAGAAGCCCTACAAGGGAGGAGGACGAAGTGCTCCTAGTCGCCGAACCAGAAATGGACGCCAGCGTCTGCTTTTCTCCTCTTATGTCTTGGCAGGCATCCGCCTAGGCACAATGGGGAGAGGACGCATGGAAAGCTAGGAACCGCCTTGTCCAGTCAACCGATCGTCGAAAGCTCGCGGGACCAACCCACGACTAGTGGGACTTGGGAGGGTAGCCGTTATAATATGTGGCAATAAGACATTCACGTGAACATCCCGCTACCCTCCAGAAAGAAGATCATGCGCTTTTAATCCCGTAAAGAGGGGCATCATTACGAACCTTCGGGAAGCGGAGAGCCTTCTTGGGAAAAGAAGAAGACGCAAAAAAGGGGTTCCTAGGAACTTTGGACGAGATGAGATACGATCCAAAGAGGTTTCTCTGCTTATGGGCGTAAAGGCAGAGACTTAGGCGAACACAACTTCTTCATCCCAGTACTAATCCGATCAGTCAGCCACACTTCCTTGGATCAGACTTGAAGGGAGGGACTTGTGATGGGGCTGGAAAGCCCGTGCCTGGCACGGGAGATGAAGAAGTAAGGGACATGGCACAACCTCTCTTCTCGGGCCCCGGGGCCCCCCTTCCGGGGGGGGCCGCTCGGGAAGGTCAGGCCAAGGATCTCTTGCGGAAGCCCCCCCGGGAAGTAAGGCCTCGAGAATATTTCAGGGGGTATCGCATCCAAAGACCCCCGAGCCCACCTCGGGAGGTGGAGTCCTCACAACCGCTGACCTCGGAAGTCCCGAGTGCCGCAACCATAGAAAGAGTGATAACGACACAGACTATTTCAAAGGATACCCCTTTATCACCGAAAGCAGGGAGCACGACCTGAATATCAGAAACGTGGCACCAATAAAGGGGGGCACGACTAGTCTGCCGACGTCAGTATAAAAGGTAGTTCAACCCCTCCGGTAAAGGGGTTACGATCTCTCATCTTTACATACTGTCTTTCTTTCTCACCGCCATTCGGAGACCCTACTGACTTGAGCGTCGGAGTGGACTCCGCCGGACCCCTGCCAGCGTGTCCCCTAAAGCTTGTGTTACTCTTGTAGGATCCCTAGATTCCTTAGCGATACAATCATCTCCGCAGGGACTGAGCTTTAGTGACTGGCCATCGTCGACGATTCCCTCCGGAATAGTATCATTCTGATTCAACCTAAACTGACAACAATTCTATCCAGGATCAATCAAAAACAACCAAAACTTACCTTGGCTGCACTAGTGACAATCCCCTGCTCAAATCCAGTGAAGGGCAGAGCTCACGGCAAGGTTAGGCTATTGACGATCGGCTTCTTTGAAAACCCCTCTTCAATCTTCCCCCAGATCTAGCCTCACCAACCCAAGCCAATCGCCACAGCAAGCAGTCGGCTCTGGATCAGAACAGAACATCAAGATTCA
Source organism: Boesenbergia rotunda (assembly GCA_024364735.1). Classification (NCBI taxonomy): domain Eukaryota; kingdom Viridiplantae; phylum Streptophyta; class Magnoliopsida; order Zingiberales; family Zingiberaceae; genus Boesenbergia; species Boesenbergia rotunda. Next base: position 38,387 of record JAGFNQ010009062.1, on the reverse strand, counting down.
AAGCATCACCTCAAAACAGACATCTACGAAATCCGAAGGAAGGGAAAACACCTACAGAACCAAACCTACCTGAAACCATCAGTCGATTGAGTTCTGATGCAACGATCATCGTGCACCACCACCGCCCGGCGCCGGTGCTGAAACACTTAAAGGGAAAAGAAACCGTTGTTGCCTAGGTCAGCGATGGGAACCCGGTACTCCTCTGGTCGGCTGAGCTCCAACGGGGAAAGGAGCAAGAGCCCGAGATCACGTGGGGGACAGGCTTCGGCTGCATCGGTTGTGGAGATCGCGCGACGAAGCGGTGAAGAAGGAGCTAGGCGATGACACAAGGTAAAAATTTTTATGCAAAGGAATTGAATTGAATTCTATCCGGAATTGAATTTCATCCTAAATTAAATTCAGTTCTCATGTTTGAAATGAATTAATAAATAACAGAATTGAATTGAATTCCTTGATTTGGAATCAATCAGAATTGAATTCAATTGTTATTTTTTACCATTTTGTCCTTCACCAATAACTTGCATATTTATCATTTTCTAATTTTTAATATCATAAATATTGCTTACTAATTTGATATTAATAAAATTGTTGCAGAGGTTTATTGTTTCACTAATAAAATGTCCTTAACTTTTAGATAATTGAAATTTACTAATTTGAGTATTTTTTTCACTAGATCAGGCCACAAAATTGTTGGTTATTTGCTATTAATTTGTTTAATTAGAATCAAAATTTCCACTATAAATACCATTGGTTCGATGTAGAGAAATCGCAGGGCGGGACGAGCTGAGAGCTGCCGGTGGAGAGTATACCCCAATGAATGTGCTGCCAGCCTCCTCATCCACAGCTTTTCCGGCCAGCTCCGGCCGTCGCCGGCGGACGCCACCATTTAGGCTTCCGCCCAACCCATGCCCTCTCCTCCTCCATTTCGGAGAGTTGTGTCGGTAATTAAAACGGTAGAGAAGACCTTGGAGCCTCAAATCAAAACAGATCCGGCCAACACGGACACCGGAACGAGTACAAGTCCTCATATGGTGGCCGATGACCACCAGAACACCGCTCGCCCACCAATTATTGCACCTCCGTCGCGCCCCAAACAGGCTTCTCTTCGACCACGAAAACCACCCTCCATAATGGCTACAAGGAGCTCATCCACACCTTCATCAATCCCCCCCCCCCCCCCCCCCCCGTCCTCTGCCCTTCCGTCGACCCCCGCCGCGTGCGTCCAACAACTTCGCCCTGCTGCATAGATTTTTCAACGACAGGCAGCAGTGAATAAGAAAGGAGCAACAGTGAATAAGAAAGGAGGGTGATTTAGTAATTTGGAATTTTCAGAGGAATTCCCTTCACAAATCAGACCTCTTTATGTTTGATTTGTTTTGAGGGATTTGAAGGGAATTGAATTCCAATTCCTCATCAATTCCTCCCTAAAAATGTATACCAAAGGATGGAATTGATCTTTGTCTCATTATGATAATCTGTCACCTTCTAATCAACTAGGCACTCCGTACAGATTATAATAGCTAGTTATTAGATATTGTAAAGAAACTGTAATTGCTATATGATCCTGAGCCACGACCTCTAAGAGAATAACACCGGTGAGCTAGCTATGGGGTTGATCGAGTCCGCGTGGTGTCCCGGCGGTGCCACTCCGATGCTCAAATAAATATTAGTGGGATGGTGTATAAAAAATACGAAGAAGAAAATGCTTGGTTACTGTTCTATTACTTACCTTTTGATATGAGCTCCCATCTCCTTTTATTGCGCTCCTTATCGTATCTTTGCATTAATGGCATATCAATCATGGATAAGACAAGTAATGCACTGCATACCTCGCCTATATATCATCAACATGGCGCGTCCCATCATGTACAAGATGTCAGCGAAGTAGGGATAGGGGAATAGTGTCCCACGTGCTCTGACAAACTGTGTGATTTGACAGCCAACACCAGTCTTTCGAGTGGGTCAACCCATGAAACCCTAGGGTCATTAGGCTTCTAGGCATAGTATTGGGCTCCTGGTCTAGAAGGGGTCTCTTACCCAAATAGAGGGAGAAAGAGAAGGGGAGCATTGTATCACCGAGGCTTGCAAAGACAATGCCTGCTTACTTGGGAATGTATGCTGCATCTCTCGAGGTGTCTGCCGCTCCCCTTAGGAGTGTCAACTATTCCACTCGGAGGTGTCCGCTTGGAGGGTCGTGCGTGATCAATTCAACGAGCTCTGATCGATAGGTACGAATGTTGCTTCGCTCCTTGGTGCCTGCTCAAAGGTCGTGCCCCATCAATTCTACTCAAACCACAACTAGCAGGAACATCTGTTGCTTTGTGCTGAGGGTCCGCTCTATTGCTTCGTGCAGAAGGGTCTGCTCAAAGGGTTGCATCCGATAAATCCAATGTGCTTTCCAACTGGCAGGAACGTCTATTGATCTGCGTGGAGGGGTCTACTTAGAGGGCTGCATCCGATAAATCCAATGTGCTTTCCAACTGGCAAGAACGTCTGTTGATCCAGACGGAGGGGCATGCTTTGTTGCTCCGCGCAGAGGGGGTCCGCTTGAAGGGTTGCACCCAATCAATCCAATGTACTTTCCGACCGTCAAGAACGTCTGTTCTTCCGTGTGGAGGGTGTTGGGAACGAGATGGCTATAGAGGAGGGGGGTGAATATAGACAATCGCTTGCCCCTTGAAAACTTATCACGATTTCTGCAACTCAAATATCAGTAGCACAGCGGAAAGAATGGAAAACAGAGTATGCAGAAAAACAAATGAGAGCAAAGCACACACAACTAGCAAGATCGCTAACAAGGAGGGTTTACAAGGTTCGGGGATAACTTGCCCCTACTCCTTGGCGTGCCCTTGAGGTGGGCGATCCCTTGATCGTCAGCAGATCAAGCCCCGGTTAACACCGGATATGAAGCAACCTCCTTCTCGGTAGAGAAACCTCTCCACAGTGTGTTTCAAACAATGATATATAATGAGCACAATGAAACAACAACAAGAAAGATCTTACTCAAACACTTAGCAAGGATTAAACACAGCAAGCTTCCCGAGCTCCACCCAGTGGCGATCTCACGCAGGCCCCTGTCTGCTTCGTGTCTTCCCACTGTCGGACTCCTAGCTTCTTGTTTTCTCCTTCAAGCGCTCAAGTATGATGAATGCTTCTCAATAGCTTGCTTAGAATGGATGAAGAACTCAAGAACAGCAAGCTTCTTGCAGCAGAACGCAAGAACACACAAGTTTTCAAAACTGAATCTGATACTGAACTCAACTCTCGCGTTCCTTTTTGTTTCTCCTCCAAGCGACAGGTGACACCCTCTCTGTAGCTCCCAGCTACTCCTCTGCCAACGCCAGCCTCTACTGAGCTATCTCTGGACTCACTGAGCTCCTCAGTCGAGCTCCAGTCTTAGCTCCAGTCCGCAGCTCGCCGTTGCAACCTGAGATGGGAAAAGGGACAAACCTGCTCCAAGGAAAGCACTCTTTGACTTCTCCTTGAGTGTTTGAATCCTCCCCTGTCACCTGAAACTCAATCAGAGCATTAGAGCAGAAGATCACAAAGCATATCACATACATCAGCAAATCGGATACGATCAGACGCTCTGACGACGTCTGACAGTGAAATTTGAATTAAAGTGATCGGTCACCGGACCGATCCAGGGTGTGTGGATCGATCACCAGACCGATCCACTGCTTTGCTGGGATTCCCAGCTCTCGCAGCTATACACGCCTGATCGGTCACCGGCCCGATCAGGGTGAATCCTGATCGGTCACCAGACCGATCAGATTGGATCCTGATCGGTCACCCAGACCGATCAGAGCAGATGAACAGTTGTTTTTTAATCAATTCCAAGATCCCTGATCGGTCACCAGACCGATCCAAGACTCTGATTTGCAAAGGAACTCACTCACCGTTTGCTCCCTGATCGGTCGCCAGACCGATCAGGAGCAAGACAGCAAGGAAGCAGCCTGCTCCCTGATCGGTCTCCGGATCGATCAGGAGCCACACAGTAGATTCCCAATCTCACTGTGCGCTCCCTGATCGGTCACCAGTCCGATCAGACATAGCTGGATCGGTCACCAGACTGATCCACTAAGGAGCAGCGTGCCAACAGTCCCTGATCGGTCACCAGACCGATCCAGTGACTCTACCCAGCCCTCCAAGCTAGGGATTCATCCACCTTAGCCCTCCAAGCTAAGGATTTTTCCATCTAACTCTCCAAGTTGGGAATTTGCACCTAACCCTCCAAGTTAGGACTTTTCACCTAGCCCTCCAAGCTAGGACTTTTCACCTAGCCCTCCAAGCTAGGACTTTTCACCCAACTCTTCCGAGTTAGAACATCATCCAACCTAGCCCTCCAAGCTAGGCACCTGACCCTCCAAGCCAGGACTTTTTCACCTAATTCTCTAGGATGGGAATTTGCACCTAACCCTCCAGGTTAGGACTTTTCACCTAGCCCTGGACTTTTCATCCAACCCTTCCGAATTAGGACTTTTCCAACATCTAACCTCCCAGGTTAGGATTTTCAACACCTAGCCTTCCAAGCTAGGATTTTTCACACCTAACCTCCCAGGTTAGGATTTTCCAATATCATGCCTAATCCACGATTATGACTTAATCATAATCATCACACTCATCACATCTAACCTCCCAGGTTAGGGTTTTCCATATCATGCCTAATCCTCGATCAGGACTTAATCATAATTCACCTAACCTCCCAGATTAGGATTTTCCATATCATAATCATCCTCCTAAACTAAAATCGTTGTCAACACCAAAACAACAATCAGGGCCAGACTGCATCAACAGAGGGGTCTTCTTGAAGGGTTTTGGCCAATCAATCCAATGTGCTTCCCGGCCGGCTTTGCTTCTAACACACTTTGATCTTGTCCCACATGGAAGTCAAAGTCCTCGACTTGCCGCATCACCTCCGTTTCACTATAATAATGTATTTTAAAACTATAATTTTTTTTGAAAAAAAATATTTTTGACAACGGATATATAGAGAGATGTCCTTTATAACAGTGTAAAATATATCTCGTTGAATATCTGATCTCCTCCATGTAAATAGTCGTTGTATTAAAATAAAATATTTTTCGTGATTTATCTTATATGTATCTTGCTAAAAAAGTGATTGATGATTTTGGTTTAGTTTTAAATTGATTATATTCTAACTCAATTTGATTTTAAAAAAAATGGTTTGTTTTAGCTAGATTAGTTCATAAGTAATATAAGTATCATTCTCATTGTGATATAATATTAAAACTAATAAATCAATTTGATCTAATCTTGGTAGATTAAATTTGGCTTGAATCAAATATTTCTTTATTTTTATTTATGAATAACTAATATTTCCGATTAAAATTAATATCTAAATTAACAATTATATGTACTCATTCACATTCATCTTTAAAAGATAGTTTGATACTCACGTAAATAAGTAAACTCAAATATCTTAAATTTTGGATAAATTAATTCTCAATTAAATCTTTAATCAAACACCCTCCAATTATATTAAATACCAAAAACACGAGCATCCTAAAATTATATTAAATGCTAAAAACACGAGGCAATGCAATAACCAATCATTGCTCCGGACACAGTTGAGTTGGTTATTAGAGGACAGATATTGTTATAATAAACAAGGGGTTAAATCTCAATAAAGCAAAGAAAAATATCCTCCTTGGCTAACTATAGCTTCCTGATTTACCTTCTCATAGATAGTTATAGAACTGATCGTGTGGGACAGTTAGGGTGACGGATTCTATCTTTTGCTACAACAGATACAAATCGATTGATTGCCTAATTATGACCAATGCAAAACCTAAGCAAATATACAATAGACAATTTAATTTGATCATAATTGTCATCAAGTAAACATAATGATCTCTTACAACTGATTCATTCATTAGCTAGTCCTATCTTGCTAAATCTTGTAGCAACTGAGCTCCCATCAAGTTCATGTATGGCAACTGCCTCTCCCCTTCTTCCTCATCTAGAATGGAAAATTGCACTTGCTGATCTTCATGATCAACAATGTGATGAGCAATGTGATGAGGAAGGAGAAGAAGAGACGACGATGACGACGAAGGTAACAAAGACAAGCTCACACCTCCTCCGCTGTGCTGCTGCAACCCCAGTGACAATGACACAGTAGTGTTGCCAACCCTCGAATGCTCACTATATTTTGAGTGCAAGTCTAGCCCATCCACCATCCTGATCATGTCGGAGACGATCAGTTGCCGCGGTGGTGCAGGCTTTTGATCAAAGACGATGAGGTCGGAGTCATCCATGGTGCCTTGGAGGGTTGAGTGGTGATTAGGGTTTTGTAGCTCCTTCATTTCTTGCATGTACATTTCTTCAATCATTGGTTTCCATAGTCTCACTCTTGCGTTTATGAACCAGTTGGAAACCTGCCTCGGAACATTGATATCGATCAAGATTGATATATATTTGTTCGTTATTTTTTAAAACGTTTATGGGATAAGTTTTTATCAGTAATCCATATTATCAGCCAAAATAATATATAGGGGAGAAGGATGAGTACCTGGCTTCTTGATAACCCACTTTGTCTCGCTAATATGTGTTTATCGACATCATTTGGGTACCTGATGCATTATTCGAAGATAAATTAGGTTTGTTAGTGCATATGAGTGAGATTAATTGGAAGGATTAACTTTAAGAGTTATGATACACTCAGCGAAAAAATTCAATAAAATACTCAGTGAATGATGTGGCACTTTACATGTACACATATGATTATTGCTCGGACAGCATCGACGGCCTCCGACCGCCGTCCTGAATCAAATTATACCTTGGGGGACATGGTGAACCCGTCGGAGATCGTTGTATGCAAAGTACCACCTCATTCACTGAGCTTTTCTTTAAGATTTTTCAGTGAGGATATCATTTTCTTAAGTTTAATTGAAGTTTAATTAATTAATTAATTAATTACGGGTGAAGGAAGTGTTCGAAGAGCCAAGCACGGAGGACGGCAACGGCGCTGTCGGGGAGGCCTCTTTGTGGCCGCCATGGCGGCTGCTCCACCAGCAAGCCCTGCCGGAGCACCTTGTGTTGCCGCATCCGCTGGTCCAGCAGCTTCAGCCTCGGCGTCTCGCCGAGGGTCGCCCCCACTGCCGCCGACCTCTTGCGGCCGACGCCGGCGTCCTCCTCGCCGGACGCCCTCTTCAACGCCCGGAGCTGCCCCACAACGCCGTCCCTGAGGCACCGGAAGTGCCTCGACATGGCCTCGGACGCCAAGGAGTAGTAGACTTTCGCCGCATCTTCGCCGGCGACTGCCTCGAACGGCATCACCACGTTCCTCACATGGTGGCAGTACTTGGTGTACCTCTTATCAATCTGCACAAGTAGAACAATAACATCCATTTGTTGTAAATTAAATTTCGAATATGAATGAAATATTTTTTAATTTACTACTAGATTCCGGTTAATGACGAAGAAAGAAGAGGAAGAGAGTGGTAGGTCAGATGTCAACATACATATAGATTTAGTATAATCGCCTCAAAGATCTCATTCCTAATTATTTGGCAGTAATAATATTCCATCAGAATTAACTCACCTCCTCGAGCATGGCTAAAAGCTTGGCTTTTATCTTCTGGAGCTGCATGAACGACTGGCCGTTCCATGATGCATCCTTATTAATCCCTTCCTCCTCGAGCTTCTTGATCTTCTTCTTCTTCTTCTTGCCATCATAGCGACTGTCCTCCCCTGCTGCGAGGCTGCAGAACTCACACAGTAGCTCCTGAGCTGCCCTCACTAGCTTGGAGTTCCTCGAGTAGTACTGAACAACTTGTTGTGTGTTGTTAATCTCCAAGCTCTCCATCTCCGGCCACCTGGCCGCTGCCGATCGATCGAAGAACAAGTATTGTACTGGTTGATGTTGTTGCAGAATCCTTGCAGAGCATGAAGAACCAGGAGATCGATTGAATTATTAGAGCAGAAATGAAGGCAAAATGATCATCAGTTAATTATTAATATATTTAACTAACAATTCGGTTACCTCGGCATGCACTCAAAGGGTCCTCCTGTGGAGCTTCAAATAAAGCAGCTTGTTGTTAATTCTGATGAAGAATTTCGCCATTAATGATCATTGATAGAGCAAATTATTGAAAGAAAGAAAGAAAGAAAGAAAGGGAGGAAGAAAGGAGAGGTAGAGGAGGAAGTGGTCCTCTATCTCCATCTAATCAGCATTAAAAGATGAATTAAAGGAGACTAGAGGCAATGGGACCGCTTGACTTGTATTCTTATCATTAATTATCGTTGATAGCTCGATCATTTTGATCTTGTTAATCTTCACGTTTACGTGTGGTTTAAAGTGGAGCACCGTGTTAAGGTACCTGCCGGTCAAAATGGAGAGTAGTACATTGAGTCACCTTAAACTAATTGTTGTGAAGAAGGTTCATGATGATCCGGTGGTGAAACAAGTTCCTGGGATCTCTGAAATGCTAAGTAAAAGATTAGAATGGGAATCAAGATAGATTTTAGCATAGTCATTCCGACGCTCAAATTAAAAAAGAACTGGTTGACGAAGAAGCTCAGAAAGTAAGAGTTTTGGATGCAAAATGTGCACGCCCACAAAAGTGGACACCCTTTTGTACCATGTCCTAGGAGGGAGACATGAACCCATGTTCAAGTCATGTATACCCACGTGCATGTACTCGTACCCCAGTCGCTTCACGTCTTCCGTTTATGAATCAAGCTGAAGGAGGTCAAGTGTGACTGAGCCGAAAGAGGTCGAACATGGCTGAGCCGAAAGAGGTCCGACGTTGCTTTCCATAAGTAAGGTCGGTAGGTCGGCATGGGCTAATTTCTGACCAGACTTGGTTTAAGTATGATCATTTTCGTTTCCTTTAACTTGACTGACAGTTCAGCACGATCATGTATATATATATTTTTTGAAAAGGATTTTATTGGACATAGATCATAAGTTGGAATGGATTATGGATGTTAAAGAATAATTAGGAGAGTTGAATTTTATGAAAACTTTTAGGTGGGAATTGAACTTTTTATTTGTTATGCATGTTAGATTAATTAGAGATGTTGAGAGCATCTTTGATGAGTTATAATTTATTATTATTATTATTATTATTATAAAACTTGCAAATAAAAAACTCTCGAAACCAATAAATAAATAATTGCTAACTAATTAAATAAATTAACTAAATAAATAAACAAATATTAAGTTTGTAAAAATAAATCGATACAAACTTGAACATCTGCTTCAATGATATGATTCGATTATTTTGTTAAACAAATTTAAACAACATAAAAATTAACTCGACTAGTTATCGCTTAATGACAAGGTGATATTATACTTCTCTTCAACTCCTTAGTTTTTTTGCAACATCTGAATAACTTAATCTCGAGTACAAGTGCAGTGTAATTTTCAGAGGGAGTTGAGGTCTCACATCATCGGCAACAAAAAAAAACCTCTCTCCACCACAGCCTTCAATATCCATGTCTTCGTCAGATTTCTGCCGTCATTCCATGTTCTTTTTGAAAAGAAATAAACAATAAAAGACAAATTATTTTTTAAAAAAAATATACATATATATCTTTCAGTGAGAAGTTCTAGCTACCAGTTCATCCTTAGACAAATCATATTATAGATTAGCTAGCTGTCTTATACCGGATGATATATACCGACGAAGGAAGTAGCCATCGGCTTTAATATACTTTGTCGTCTGATGAAAAGGCATCATCATGGATAATCCGAATTGTGTTGTCGTCAAAAGAGAAAAGTGAGAATTACTTATTCTCATATTGAATGCGACGAGCATGTGCAGAAGTGTGTGATATTCAGCTTCCAGACTTGAGTGAAGGACACTGGCTTCTTTCTTCCTTTTCTGAGAGATCAGAGATGAACTTTCCATTTTCATTGGTAACTCTCTCTGATGAGTTTTCAAAGTTGTCAAATACTGAGTTAATTATTGCCAAACCAGACGGGAATTGCTGTGATTCTTTACATTTGTGCACTCTGTCATGGCAAATATCTGACGAACTATAAGTAGAACAGAGTTCACTCATTGCCTTTTGCACTGTGACTAAGCTTGGTAAGCATGATCACCCAGTACAAGCTGCGAAGTAAAAGGAGATGTCAGCAATGAGATCGGAATAGAGAAAAATGTGCACGTAATCCTTCATCGTGTAATGGCCAATCCTCTTGCGCTAGTTTGATAACCAAGGATTACAGTTCAACATGGGTGAGAAGTTCCCTTTGTACTAAAAAAAAAAAAAACTATTCGCTCGCCCTCAGCACCCCCGTCAACCCGTCTTAGGGTCAATACAGAAAAGGTAAATCATGGGCTAGCCCGGATGCTGTAGCTAGTATGTGGGGAGACCGAACATACTAGCTTTGTCAGGTTTTAACCCCCAGACCTCATGGTGACAACACCCACGTACTAATCATTAGTCCATTCTGTGAAGACATTCCCTTCGTAGATGAAAAAAACTATTAATGAGATTTTTCCAACCTCGGGCGACGGCCCGACCCCACGGAAGTTTTCCGTCGGGCACTAGGGTAAATCGGGAAGTGCTCGCGGCGAGCGGTCCAGAAGCCCAACATTCTAGGGTTTGCGTCCCATTTGGAGGAAAAATTCCTACAAAATACGCCGTAGCTGAAGATTGAACCACGGATGTCTGGGTTGACAATTAGTCGCTCTTCCACTGCACCATAGCCCCAGTGCTAAAAAAATAATTAACGAGGTTTTTCTAACTTTGGGCTACCGGTCGGACCCGACGGAAGTTTCCCACTGATCGTTAGGGTAAATCGGGAAGTGCTCGTGGCGGACAATCCAGAAGTCCGGATGTAACGACATGGTCTCTGTCACGCCCCGAGGAGCTGCCCGTCCGATACCGACCGGACTGCCACCCCCTGGACCGACGGACAATTCGGAAACCAAGCATCTACGACCACCTCAGATGGTTGTACCACAGCCTATAGGGCTGGAACAACCGTCTGAACTCAACGAAGACTAAAACGACGATAAAAGCTGCGTACCGGTACGACTTACGACAAACACAAGCACAAGACCTCCATGGCTCACAAAAGTACAACTATACCGCCATATAAAAGGACACAATCAAATACGAATACCGCAGCGGAAAAGTAAAGTAAAGAAACAGAAAAAGGGTACTAACATGTACCACCAACAAAGTAATAGAAACATCCCGGAATCATCTCGAAGAAATACGCGAACTGGGATAGGCTGTCGGGCGCTCCAGACAATCATCCTGAAATAAAAAAACAGGGAGCTAACGGGGTGAGTAACAATACTCAGCGAATATCTCATCAGATATACAAGATAATCTAGCTAGCAATAGAGTAACAGGCTATCGAATTAACCCAGGTACATACAGTGGTAGACAAAACTGGAATATGAATAGAAATACCATACCAATCTAGCTGAGTCGTCGAAACTGACATAAGGGTCTCTTGTATGTACATGTCAATCATATGCAGCATCCAAGTATAACAAACACGGGCAAGTGCAAAAGATTCGTATGCACATGGTGCAATGACATGGTCACCTCTGTCGCCGGTCGGACATTGTCAGCTACGTACGGGAGGAAGCTGAGCGGAGGCCACCTTCCTGCGTAGAGCTGTGACTGCCGTCCGTACTCTGCCGCTGCTAATCCTGAGCAACCGAGTAGACGGTATGCTGTCGGTGTAACACCCCTACTCCATGACCTATCCTGGCGATATCATTAATAGCCCCAGGCTAAGACCTATCCTGGCAATATCTCTATCAGCCCCAGGCCATCACCTATCCTGGCTATATCACTAATAGCCCCAGGCTAAGACCTATCCTGGCGATATCTCTATCAGCCCCAGGCCATCACCTATCCTGGCTATATCACTAATAGCCCCAGGCTAAGACCTATCCTGGCGATATCTCTATCAGCCCCAGGCCATCACCTATCCTGACTATATCACTAACCGCCCCAGGCTATCTCTGGAGGATATCACTATCTGAGTGTTAACACCTACCCCATGTATATAAATGGGGGAGAGACTTCTCTCTCTCATCTCCTGGTATATGGACTACTCAAGGAGGGACATCTGCCTGCTACCACGCTCCGATTCACTAACCCATGAGTGCATGAGCGGAGCAGCACAGGGCACACTACCCATACTCCGTCAACCACTAACCCATGAGTGGTCATATGGATAGGTCAGTATGACTGTCGACCTGACTCACCCATAAGGGGCCCCTGATCGACAGTGATGCACAGTGCACAATGATGCATGACTCTGGTCAAACAGCATCCACTATCTAGTCCACCTATATCAACATGATATGCAAGGATCATGGATAATGCACCATAGCCTAGGTCCTAAAGGTATATGTATAACTTGTCAGGTATATCATAAACAGTATCAGCAAAGGTAGAGCAGGTATAAAATCATACATTACCCTACCGCTAAACATAGCATATCAAGCATATCAGCTAGGACTAATCTAAAAGATAAGTCAGAGGTACCCGCCTCGATATGACGGAGTTCGTGCATGTAGGAATTCCCCGTCCAAAAATAATATCCGCAACGGATGAGCTCCAATCACGTCCTGCACCAAAAATACTACTTAGCTAATTTAATAATTAGCAAATGATTATCCAACCTCCTAAACCGTATTAAGGATAGTCCTAATTATCGAAATCATCTAATTAGTTCCAGTTAAGGGATTTGGCTTAATTTGCTAAAAATGGACTCAATCCCTACTTTGCAACGGTTAGGAAACAAGACATAACACCACATCCCCACTCATCACATATCAACCAAAACAGCACACCCCACAACGAGGAAGAAGAAGACACTGAACTCACCTCTCCTCCACTTGATACCCACGGCATTAAACTCAACTCCAAAACAAACAACAACACAATAAACCAATTCAACAGTGAACTCTCGGTTCATCAAGAGAATCCCAACAAAAGCCGATATAAATCTCAACCCATGACACAACAACAAAATCTACAGATCTAGGTATGCTATCAACAATTCCATGACAGTATCAAACTCCTATTCCCAATTCAAAACAGAAAACAATAACCCTTCCTAGAAATTCTATGATCAGAAAATACATCATCCACTACGATAGCAGAGCTAATAGTGGGTTATTTCAGATCAAACAATACACCATTCCTCACCTTGGTGTCGGCTACAAGAAAACCCAAGTGGAAAGCCATCGATCGTACACAAGGATCAGCTGTCCATCTCGCTCTGAATAGCTAACCAAGTTCGAGCAGAGGCAGATTCTACAAGAATAGAAATCCAATGAAATTCCAAAATCCTGATCCGCTATAACAATCTCGAACAGAATTCATCTAAAAACCGAAATCAGACCTGCCTTACCTGGATGAATGCCAACAACTTCTTCCTTCCTTAGACCCGATGAAAACCCAAATTCCACCGCAGATCTGAAGCAACAACACGGATCCTCTTCCCAAATCCGCTTCCTACGAACTCGACCGTCCCAACAGGTTACATCGCCGGTGAAGAACCCAATGGAGTGTTGTCGTGACAGTCGTCGCACGCGGCTGCCTACTCGACACCAACATTGACCATAGCCCAAGGAGAAGAGAAGATCGCGCGCTAAATCTTGAAGTCCCTGGATCCTCCTTGCCTCGGCTCCTCCCCGCGCAACACAAAATGACCCCGAGCCCAAATCTGAGAAAAACCTTGCTCCAAAGGGAGGAAGAGGCGAGAGGTCGGGCGAGGAGAACAAGAGGAAGAAACCAAGACTCGACTTGGCGGCGTTTTTGCGCTCGGGAAGGGACGGAAGCAGAAGAATCGGTGCTTGGCTTGCTAGGGCTCGCGAAGACTTGAAGAGGGTGTCGCCGCTAGGATTCGGATGGGGAGAACAAAGGCTGCGGCGGAGGAAGGAGTCGAACGCGAGGCTAGGGCTCCCCATTACATTCGGCCCCAGGGAAATTAATAAAAGGGTTGACCATTTTGCAACCAGCCCCATCCAATTTTGGATATTTACATAAAAGCCCCTAAGTTTAGGAATCTTGCATTTTAGTCCCTCAAAATTTTCTGTATTTTTACATTCTCCCCCACTAACAAAAATTTGGTCCCCAAATTTTCGTTTCACTTGTGCTAGGCACGGTCAAACAGTACAAATTACTGAACGAATCACTCACCCGTACCTCACTCACACAAGTGGGTGTAGTGAGCTCGGATAGAATCCTCGAGCTCCTAAGTCGTCTCGACATCAGAATGGTGTTGTCATTTGACTTTAACCAGTCGGATTACCTTGGCCCGCAACCAACGCTCCTGGAACCTAAAATACATACAGATACCTTCTCATAAGTACTGTCAGACTAGAGTGAAACAAGTACCTCGGATAATACGAGTGTGAATCTAGCACATGACCCCTCAGCATGGATACATGCAACCCGTCATGGACGTCGATCAAAGACGGTGGAAGTGCTAGGCGATAAGCTACAGCTCCAATCCTTTCCAGAATCTAGAACGGACCAATATACCGTGGAGCTAGCTCACCGCTGAGACTAAAACGTTTCACCCCTTTCGCGATTCAAACTCGAAGGAAAACATGATCACCCGAAGCGAACTCTATGGGTCTGCGTCTCCGGTCAGCATAGCTTTTCCTGGCGATCTTGCACTGCTAAAAATCTCCGACTGACAGTCCGTACAAGCTCTGCCTCGTGCTGAACTCTCTGGGGTCCCAGCAGCTGAGTCTCACCGACCTCATCCCTGAGGGTGGGTGTCCGGCACGCCCTACCGTACAACGCCTCAAACGGTGTCATCTGTATCGTCGAATGAAGGCCGTTGTTGTAGGCGAACTCCACCAAGTGCAACTGGTCCTCTCAACTGCCCCCAAAGTCCATCACACACGAGCGCAGCAAGCCTCTAGAACTAAAAGTACGCTCGACTGCCATCGTCAACAGACGAACAACTAAACGAATCGAGCTATGCACCTGTAGTTCGTAGAAACTCCTACATATTCCAGAATAATCTCTAAAATCTAGTATTTCTATCGTATATATCTACTAAATATCCATCGAGTCCATCTACGGATCGAAGAAAGTGCATAGATTTGGTTAATCGTTCAATGATCACCCAAATCGACTCGCGTTGCCTCCATAAACCAACGTACTAGACTTTCTCTCGTAGGAAATTTGAGAGTAGACGCTAGTCTCTGACACTCCTGTGGGTTATGAGCCACCACGTTACCACTGCGTCAATCGACGTATCAATAGTCTGAATACGAAGACTCTCAATGTCCTTTTCCATGTCGTTCCGCTAACAGAAACGTTTCGAATCCCTGTACACTCGGTACATCCTGAGGATATCGTAAAACTAGGTCAATGCGCCACCGAAGTAAATTCTCCGGAACCGGAAGTAATCTCAAGACCGCACCACCTATTACGGAATAAACTATTCCGCATACACCACGAGGACCCCTACGTCCGATGCCCTAAGGCTACTCTACCTCGAACACACCGAGGGTAATAATCTCTAACCAGAGCACACCTAATCTGATCGACAAAAGTGTCCAATCATCCAAAGGTAAACATGTGCTCATATACCCAGTCAAGAATACATCCGGATGTTGTCTACGAATAGTAACGGCTCATCCCAACCTCCTAAGGCACCAGACTCAAGCAATCCACGTGGTGGCCAGATCATCGGTATGCCCGTACAACATACCAAGGGCATAACTGATCGAGGGATCATCGCCTAACCATTTGCTACAACCGAACATCTAATCAACATCATCCCTATCAAGGGTGCTCAACCCTAGGATCACTTGCGCCACATCAATAATATGATCGTCCGAATACACAAGAACTGTGCAGATTGGGTTAATCGCTTAACGATCACCCAATTCACATCTAGCCCTCTCCGAGTCCTAAGTAAGTCCATGACAAGATCCTTAATACCGGTTCTTATTTCCAACCATAAATTGGAATCGTCTTGTATAACCCAGCGAGTCTCTAAGATTCCACCTTCATCTATTGGCATACCAAATACCTAACCACAACACCCGCGATATCCTCCCTAATATCGGTCCACCAACGGAAACGCCTCCGATCTCTGTATCTTCGGTATTACCTACAAAACACACAAACCAAGAATGGTGAGCCTCACTTGCCTCATGGGTGAGATAATCTGTGAAGCTCCTCCATAAATAGGTCAGAAAATTTTCAAACCATAGAAAACGCTAGAACACTCCTTCGGACTGGCGTCCGGATATTCTCGAACTACGGAAACGTTCGAGAGCTAAGGCTACCACTGACATCAATATGGCCCAGTGGCCATAGGAAAACCCTAACGTCCACGTGCTAGAACCTCTAGCTCTGAAACGAGTAGATACTGTAACCTAGTCGTCTCTGATACCAATGAACCACCACATGGACTGGTTTGGAGGTCAACTCGTAACCACTCTCACCTGCCAACCAACGGTATACCCCTCGAGGCCCGTCCTCGATAACCTCCACCGATTACCGTCGAATTCTTAGGTGTTACGCAGCTAACACCAAATTCACTGTGCCATATCCATTCCTAATTCTCGATGTATCATCGAGAATATTTAACACGTACGACCTGTCTATGAGTCATGATACCTCAAAGGCTAGAACAGCGTCAGCTCAGCCAACTAACCGTCGTCTCGTAACCTGATATACTCCAACTCCGCTCCAAAAAGGCGACAGAGACACACACTCTCTTAGGAGTATCCCAACGTAATCGAAAGTAATTATTTGTTTCCTGAGTACCGTCCTTAGTGTCTTCACATAAAGGTAACTCAGTCTCGTAAGTGATTTGCATCGCTGCACAAACCAGAAGTCCAAAGGTACCTTCTTGGTTATCCAAACCAAGTACGAGCAATAATCCCGCAAGTGTCAAGCAACTAGCTCTACACTCCTCCGGATCGGTACAAGTCACATTTGACTGTACTATTTAGGTTATCTAACCAACTATAATGAATCCGAGGTCAAAAGTCCCACAGACCAGGATACATCTATCCTCTATCCACTGAAATGATAAATAGTGAATATCATCTCTGCTGCATCCAGCAGGTCATGTCCTCCAATCATGCCATCTAGGATATCTGTACGGAAATAAATAACACTAATCGCCCAAAGCTCCATGAGCTAAAGTGGATCGATCCTATGTCAGTCGAGCCATCTACGATACGCAAGCTCCAATAGGTTGTCGTCCGATGTAACCCTAGCTTCCCAACTCATCAGTCGGTACCATTGAAGAATCAATATTCTCCACTCTACAATCGAATTCACGTGTCATCCGATTATCTCCTTAGTCAACCTTGACCATAATGGTGATTTGGAAAAGCTTGACTAGGTGTCAATCGAGCTACCTCCAAGTCAATGGATACCCACCCTAACATTATGGGAATCGATATCCAATCCCTCTCGGGAAATATCCATCCAACCTATCAAAGGTAGAGTATGCAAAAGTATAAGCGATACTCAAGAGATATATATCTACTATGATATACACCAAAATACCACAAAGATATATATCTATGAAAGTCATACTCATATTCCAGCTATATCGATCTTTTACTATCAGTTATAGTATATAGCTAGTACTACACTTCCTGCGTCAGTGCAGGTCATGTACTCTCTCGTGCCCTCTAGGTCAACTAACTCAGCACTAGCGAACCAGAAGTCTAAAACTCCCCGATATAGGAGAAATCATCACTGTATCGATATGTAGTCTCAATGTCTCACACAGTCGATAACAACTGATACTAGTATACAACTGGTATGGGACAGGAATTCTATAACTTGAATTCCTTAACCTACGATAGGTTATTGACAGGTTCGACCCTCGTCTTCCGACCATATATCGGTGCTACTCGAGAATCAACATTCTCCGCATCCTAGACGAGTCGGCAACATGTCAACCAGTCACCTATAATCGACTCCAAACATGGTCGCCAATAAAACGGATCGACTACATGTCTTCCAGCCAAAACATATCTATAAGTACCTACCGGTCATGTATATAAACCGATATACAATCATATCATAATAAAGAAATGTCTAACCCTACGCTAAATAGTAGAAACAAAAAGGTAGATGGGTCAAGACAAATACCTAGTATCGCCTGGAGATGTCCCGTCGCCGCCATGTCCCAATCACGTCTATCGAGAAAACGACTCCGACACAAAATCCGAACAAACACCCACAAGACCACAAGGTATCTCGAGAACCTGGCTCTGATACCAAATAAATTGTCACGCCCCGAGGAGCTGCCCGTCCGATACCGACCGGACTGCCACCCCCTGGACCGACGGACAATTCGGAAACCAAGCATCTACGACCACCTCAGATGGTTGTACCACAGCCTATAGGGCTGGAACAACCGTCTGAACTCAACGAAGATGAAAACGACGATAAAAGCTGCGTACCGGTACGACTTACGACAAACACAAGCACAAGACCTCCATGGCTCACAAAAGTACAACTATACCGCCATATAAAAGGACACAATCAAATACGAATACCGCAGCGGAAAAGTAAAGTAAAGAAACAGAAAAAGGGTACTAACATGTACCACCAACAAAGTAATAGAAACATCCCGGAATCATCTCGAAGAAATACGCGAACTGGGATAGGCTGTCGGGCGCTCCAGACAATCATCCTGAAATAAAAAAACAGGGAGCTAACGGGGTGAGTAACAATACTCAGCGAATATCTCATCAGATATACAAGATAGTCTAGCTAGCAATAGAGTAACAGGCTATCGAATTAACCCAGGTACATACAGTGGTAGACATAACTGGAATAGGAATAGAAATACCATACCAATCTAGCTGAGTCGTCGAAACTGACATAAGGGTCTCCTGTATGTACATGTCAATCATATGCAGCATCCAAGTATAACAAACACGGGCAAGTGCAAAAGATTCGTATGCACATGGTGCAATGACATGGTCACCTCTGTCGCCGGTCGGACATCGTCAGCTACGTACGGGAGGAAGCTGAGCGGAGGCCACCCTCCTGCGTAGAGCTGTGACTGCCGTCCGTACTCTGCCGCTGCTAATCCTGAGCAACCGAGTAGACGGTATGCTGTCGGTGTAACACCCCTACTCCATGACCTATCCTGGCGATATCATAATAGCCCCAGGCTAAGACCTATCCTGGCAATATCTCTATCACCCCAGGCCATCACCTATCCTGGCTATATCACTAATAGCCCCAGGCCAAACCTATCCTGGCGATATCTCTATCAGCCCCAGGCCATCACCTATCCTGGCTATATCACTAATAGCCCCAGGCTAAAACCTATCCTGGCGTATCTCTATCAGCCCCAGGCCATCACCTATCCTGGCTATATCACTAACGCCCCAGGCTATCTCTGGAGGATATCACTATCTGAGTGTTAACACCTACCCCATGTATATAAATGGGGGAGAGACTTCTCTCTCTCATCTCCTGGTATATGGACTACTCAAGGAGGGACATCTGCCTGCTACCACGCTCCGATTCACTAACCCATGAGTGCATGAGCGGAGCAGCACAGAGCACACTACCCATACTCCGTCAACCACTAACCCATGAGTGGTCATATGGATAGTCAGTATGACTGTCGACCTGACTCACCCATAAGGGGCCACTGATCGACAGTGATGCACAGTGCACGATGATGCATGACTCTGGTCAAACAGCATCCACTATCTAATCCACCTATATCAACATGATATGCAAGGATCATAATAATGCACCATAGCCTAGATCCTAAGGTTAGGTATAACATGTCAGGTTTATCATAAACAGTATCAGCAAAGGTAGAGCAGGTATAAATTAATACTTTACCCTACCGCTAAACATAGCATATCAAGCATATCAGCTAGGACTAATCTAAAAGATAAGTTAGAGATACCCGCCTCGATATGACGAAGTCCGTGCATGTAGGAATCCCCCATCCAATAATAATATCCGCAACGGATGAGCTCCAATCACGTCCTGCACCAAAAATACTACTTAGCTAATTTAATAATTAGCAAATGATTATCCAACCTCCTAAACCGTATTAAGGATAGTCCTAATTATCGAAATCATCTAATTAGTTCCAGTTAAGGGATTTGGCTTAATTTGCTAAAAATGGACTCAATCCCTACTTTGCAACGGTTAGGAAACAAGACATAACACCACATCCCCACTCATCACATATCAACCAAAACAGCACACCCCAAAACAACCAACAACACAATAAACCAATTCAACAGTGAACTCTCGGTTCATCAAGAGAATCCCAACAAAAGCCGATATAAATCTCAACCCATGACACAACAACAAAATCTACAGATCTAGGTATGCTATCAACAATTCCATGACAGTATCAAACTCCTATTCCCAATTCAAAACAGAAAACAATAACCCTTCCTAGAAATTCTATGATCAGAAAATACATCATCCACTACGATAGCAGAGCTAATAGTGGGTTATTTCAGATCAAACAATACACCATTCCTCACCTTGGTGTCGGCTACAAGAAAACCCAAGTGGAAAGCCATCGATCGTACACAAGGATCAGCTGTCCATCTCGCTCTGAATTAGCTAACCAAGTTCGAGCAGAGGCAGATTCTACAAGAATAGAAATCCAATGAAATTCCAAAATCCTGATCCGCTATAACAATCTCGAACAGAATTCATCTAAAAACCGAAATCAGACCTGCCTTACCTGGATGGATGCCAACAACTTCTTCCTTCCTTAGACCCGATGAAAACCCAAATTCCACCGCAGATCTGAAGCAACAACACGGATCCTCTTCCCAAATCCGCTTCCTACGAACTCGACCGTCCCAACAGGTTACATCGCCGGTGAAGAACCCAATGGAGTGTTGTCGTGACAGTCGTCGCACGCGGCTGCCTACTCGACACCAACATTGACCATAGCCCAAGGAGAAGAGAAGATCGCGCGCTAAATCTTGAAGTCCCTGGATCCTCCTTGCCTCGGCTCCTCCCCGCGCAACACAAAATGACCCCGAGCCCATATTTGAGAAAAACCTTGCTCCAAAGGGAGGAAGAGGCGAGAGGTCATGCGAGGAGAACAAGAGGAAGAAACCAAGACTCGACTTGGCGGCGTTTTTGCGCTCGGGAAGGGACGGAAGCAGAAGAATCAGTGCTTGGCTTGCTAGGGCTCGCGAAGACTTGAAGAGGGTGTCGCCGCTAGGATTCGGATGGGGAGAACAAAGGCTGCGGCGGAGGAAGGAGTCGAACGCGAGGCTAGGGCTCCCCATTACATTCGGCCCCAGGGAAATTAATAAAAGGGTTGACCATTTTGCAGCCAACCCCATCCAATTTTGGATATTTACATAAAAGCCCCTAAGTTTAGGAATCTTGCATTTTAGTCCCTCAAAATTTTCTGTATTTTTACAGTCTCTCAACCCCTTTGGCGGCCAAATCAACATTTGGCGACCCAACAACCTGGCGGCCAAATCAACATTTGGCGGCCCAACTATGTCGTCGACTAACAATCGATGCCGACAACCAACGACCGTGTCGTTACTCACTAGGACTTCCCACCCCTGGCCAGTGAATTTTTATCTTTCTCAAGATTCAAACTCTAGACCTCCAGGATAAGTACTAGAGTTTATGAATCCTGATACCAAGTGAGTCCCAAGGTTCGTGCCTCATTTTGAGGAAAAATTTCTACAAAATACGCCGTAGTTGGAGATCGAACCGTAGATGTTTGGGATGATAACTAGTCGTCCTTCCACTGCACCATAGCCCCGAAGGCAAATGAAGGACATTCCCTTTGTACATGATGGCTCTAGTGAGGTGATTTGCTCGCTTCTAGCGTCACCGTCAACCCGTCTCAGGGCTAACACAAAGGAGGTAAATCACTCATGAGTTACTAACCCAAATATTGTGGCTAGTGCATGGGGAAGGCGGGCACACTAACTTTGTCAGGTTTTGACCTCGAAACCTTATGGTGGCAACACTTACGTATTAACCATCAGTCCATCATATGGGGTACATTTCCTTTGTACATGATAACAAAAAGACGATTCGCTCGCCCCCAGCGCCCCCGCTAACCCGTCATTCCCTTTGTACATGAGCACTTGGTTCTAGTTGTCAAGTTCGTTCATTATGGGTACTTCTTCAAAGAGCAATTTAATACTACAGCTTTGGATAACTGAAGTCACCTATATCGCAAACAAAATGGAGGCCCTTGAATCTCATAGAAGGTACTAACCTGAAATTTGTCTGCCTGCGTCCTGCATTTCTTATCAGAAATAGAAAAGAGAATTGTTTTCACTGCAGGAAACTCGAGTGACGGATTAGAAGAATATTCTCGAGGGGCTGCATTCATTGGAGGCGGAGATGGAAAGAAGCCTGCATGACATCAGAGGAAGAAAGTTAGACCTGCAAAACAAGCATTTAGTTTCATTCTCTTGAGGTGTTACTTTTGACAAGCACTGAGGATACTTTGCACAGCAATCAATGTTGCAGGAAAAAATTGTGCAGCTGAAGGATAAGGTCAGCGCTCTTAAAATTAGAGAGACTCACAAGCATTGCTGCAGTTTCCTGTAAATTGAAGATTAAAGCATGTAATGATACATGGGGGGTTTAAATGTGCTTACATGTTGGAGTACTTGTAGAGAAGAATGCAAAATTGCGTAAAGAGGTGTGAAATCTTGAAGTTGTGCATGATCAATTGTTTTATGGTTTCTAACATGATTTGGGTTCACTCTCTCGAACTATCATGTAGAACCTCAACTACAGTTGACAGCTACCAGAGACATGGATCCAACAAATCATGCTAATCAACAAAGTATGGAGATAGACACAGAGCTCATAATTGGCAGGCCACGAACCAGAGTGGCTGAGGTATGACGTAAAAAGCCACTGGTGTCATGTTCATGTTCAAGGATTTGACCTTGATAGTTGAGTTAAATACAAAGAAGCTTGGACACACCTAAAGGCTGTCTTTATTTTGGCTAATAATCGCCTAGCTTCAATGGATTCAGAGAATTGGTTCAATTCATAAAACCAGATCATACCCAAATAAAGAATTTGGCTTACGTCAATCACATTGGACAGGATGCAAGGCAAGTGAATCATTAGCTAGACAGTTCGGACAGACTGACCACACTTCTGATTTCTCCTGAACTAAATTGGCAGGGTGGATAGATAAATTGAATCCACAGTTGTACAAGTTGCAGTAGATTTCTTTCACCTCGTCATTCACTTTTTGATGTTTCTTTTCCTTGGCATATGTTTCTACTTCACTGCTTGATGTTGTATTGGATCCACAAGAAGAGCTATCCACCTGCTGCTGATTCCTAGCCTTAAATCAGAACATCTGAGAGCTGCTAATGGTTTTATCTTGGTGGATCCAGTGTCTTTAAGCTCCTTTGAATTCTCATCTCTTCCATCACAATCATCAGAGCCCGAGGAAGATGACAGTGATTTAAAAGAGTCATGCTTAGGCTTTAAAACCTCAGATTTATATTGATCTCCAATTTGCTGCTTCTCTTTTCGAAAATTCTCATTACTTGTAACAAGAACTGGAACTTGAAGTATGCCTGCAGAGGGAACATTTCTGTTTGTAGGAGCTGTTGCAATTTCCAAAGCATGAACTACATAAATAAATTCTGTAAATCTAAACATTTACAGTGCTCTACGCTTAGAGAAGAAATCAGAGGACTATGTCATCGAAAGAACGATCACGAACGAATCGAAAAACTCTTCAATATTCCACGAATCAAATCCCTCAATCTTTGATGTTCTTTTCTTCACCTTACGATAAACTCATCATCCTCTTCTATTGCACTTGGACGAACTTTGCATAGAGACCTTACATACATGGGACGAACCCTTTATCTTTGACCTTGCACAGACCTCACACACAACTTATCTCGCACGATCTCAGGGCCAGCTCAAGCCTATTTAAGGCCCTAGACAAAAAAAAAAAGGTCTTTAACATTGTTTTAAAAAAAAAATTACTCGTCCTTTTTCATTCGGACTTGCAACGGACTACCGACTTGGTCGAAAACAAATGTATTTAGAATTGTTTAAAAACTAAGAAAGATAAAAAAAAATATATGTCTAATTACTCAAATGAAAGATGAAGATAACAACCCTTACAAAAAAAAAGAATAAATGAAATGAGACAATAATAGAAAAAATCATATTTCCATCCTCAACTCATCATAACCGCAAATCACAAAAAATAAATAAATAAAAAATACATATACAAAAAGATAAAACTCAATATAATCCTTAGAAAATAAAAATCGTAACGAGATCAAACTAGCCATTATTATTTATTAAGAACTAAATAAGTCATTTTAGACACTGAAGAAAAGAAAAAATAAATCATATTTTTCATCACCTAAACCAAAATAGTTGTAAATGATAGAATAGATATAAAAGAAAAATTAAAAAATTTATTTCTGTAATACATATAAATAAAAACTAAACTTAATATCTATCAAGGAAGTGAAATGACAAAGATATCTAATTCACTATTGCTCAAAAATAATAAAATCCTCTATTTCGATGGAACACAATATGGATGAATTCCTCAACATTTGAACTTAATCAAGCAAAGAGCATAGTAGCACCAACCGGATCAACGTGTTAGTGTTAGGTGCAATTTCTCTTTCCCAATATCAATAAGCGAGAGAAGTACAAAGAGGGAGAGTTAGTCAAGGGAAGAGGGGGAACTCAAAAAAAGACTAATATTTTTATTTTACATTGCATGGATAAAAAAAATTATAATTCATGTTCTTACCAATCAAAAGAGAAAGCGTCACTAACAAAAAAATAAATATAATGAGAGAAGGCTAGGGTTGAAAGATATTAAAAAAAAATACATTAGACCTTATAAAATATCATACATAATAAAAATTAAATTTAAAATATTAAAAAGAGAGCCCCTTATGACTCTATCCATTGGAACCTTAATAAGATTTTTATAAAATATGTAGTTTTGACTAAAAAATGAGATACGTAAATTTTTTATTAAGGCCCTATTTTTTCATTCCCTTAAAATATATAATAAAAATATGTTTAATATATCAAAAATAATGGGCCCCAATAAAAATTCTTTATTGGGGCCCTAGGAATAGGCCAAGGCCTATGCCTAAAGACGGCCCTGCACGATCTCCATTGGCTTGGACGCACACACATAGATTGCCCTCTCTATTGACCTCCCCTTTGCCTTGGAAGCAAGCACATATATAGGGGGTAGAAGGTATCTTCCCCTTCCTCCATTAATGGAGGAAGTTGAGTGGATTGGAAGAGAAAGGGGAAGGGGCACCTTCTTACCTTCCTAACTCCAACATCTCCTACTCATCCAAGTCAATCCACAAAGGTCATCTAGTCACAAAGACCATGTAAGAACATTCTATTCACACTTCAGGGAAAATGGTTCATGCAACAGCAAACATACTGAGCAATTATTGCTAAGAAGGTTGTTACACTTAACTTAGTTGCTCTATAGAACGAATCTAAGATATCAATAACTTGCCTTTACCCCAGATTAAATAATTTACATCAATATAAACATCTCTAATCCCTCATATGACTATTATGTCAAGAACATGTTCATCATCTCTAATCAATACATTTATTCACAATTATATTTTTAAGTACTTAACAAAAATATAATTGGTCGACCAGTGAATAAGTACCATAGATGTAAATTAATTTTAATCTTCTTTTTTAACTAGAATCTATTCATTATAATCAGCTGTTTTCCTAGTTATGCTCCATAGATCGAATTATCCACAGTCAATAGGATACACACTAAAATATCAGACACTGATTAGAACTTCAAGTAGACAAATAGTCATTTAGGGTAAATTTGAGATTAACTTATAATCTCAAGAGTCTCACATAGTAGAGAAGCAGAGATCCATTCATCTACTACCCTTATTGTCGCTATAGCACATATAGTATGAATCACATGCTACGATATTTTTCTCTTTACCAAAAAGAGTGCATGTTTTTCTCAAATATTTAATATCGTAAAGATTTCGATCTAGATATACTTAATGTCTAATCCGAATTCAACTTATGTATCTAATCTGGCCTCTAATAGGTTTAGTAAATAGTGGGTTCATTTACTCCGATCATTACAAAAATGATCTCATCTTGACATAATTATCATGGCGACCTCAACTTATGATTATGTCTCTATTCACAACTACATAAGTTATCCCAAAAGTAACAGTCTTATCTCTATTTATACTCAACAAATAGAGATGATTGTCCATGTGAGCAGACCAATCTCAACCTACCACAATGCTCACCGAGACTTTTATCCAAATATAACAAAGGCGTTTACACTTAATAGATCATAGCATTTCATATATAACCAATTGTGTTACATTTTTCAAAGTCCCAAAGACTTCACATGTCCTTGAAATGACTCTTTAGTCAATGGCTTAGTAAAAGGATCTGCAAGCATAGCACATGTAGGGATATACTCAAGAATTATCTTTTTTTTATCAACAATATCTCTTATGCTTGCCTTTGCTATGATATTTGAGATCCTTAGAAAAAATTATAGTAGCTTAATTATCACAGTACACTGTAACAAGACTCCCACTATCCTCAACAATCCTCAGATGCATCAAGAACCTTTTTAACTTGATAATTTCTTATGCAATAACTGTATGAACAACATATTCAACTTTCATTATTGACAATGTTACACAAGTCTATTTTGACAGCGCTACACAAGTCTGTTTCTTGCTGTTCTATGAAATGGTGCCACCATTTAGCAAGAAGGTATAGCTAGAATGGATTTTTTTTGCCATCAAAGTCCTGCCCAATATGCATCTGTATAACACTTTAGGCTCAACTTTGATCCTTGGAAGCAAAGACTATAATCTATTGTCCCTTTAAGATATCTAAAGATCCTCTTCACCACTTTCTAGTATCTCGATCCTGGGTTTAACTAGAAATGACTAACTAAGCCCCAACAACATGGCTTATATTAGGACGAGCACACAACATAGTGTACATCAAACTACCAATGACGCTGGCCTATGATTTTTTTCTTCACGTCGACTATCTCTTCAGGAGTCTTGGGAGACATTCTTTTGCTCAGAATAATACCTTTCGCTATAGGTGTTTATTTAATATTGCAATCTAACATATTGAAGTATTGTAGCATCTTGTGATATAAGCTTCTTGGGACAAATCCAAAAGCCTTTTTGATCGATCATGAATGATCTGTAATCCTAAGATATACTTAGCTTCTCCATATCTATTATGTCAAATTGTGATGAAAGCCAAGACTTGACTTTTATCACAAACTTTAAGTCACTTCCAGCTATTAGCATATCATTAACGTATAATAATAAAATGATAAACTTATCTTTTTCCTTCTTTAGGTAAACACAATGATACTTATTGATCATTTCGAAACCATAAGACAAAATGACTTCATTGAATCTTATGTTCCATTGTCTTGACGTCTGCTTTAGCTCATATATACACTTCTCAAGTTTACATACTTTATTCTCTTGGCTCTTAGCTATATAACCTTCTGGTTGTGCCATATAGATTTTATCGTCAAGATTACCATTAAGGAAAACCGTCTTTACATTCATCTAATGTAATTCTAAGTTAAAATGTGCTACTATAACTAGGATGACACGTATTGACACAAACTTCACAACTGGGGAGAATGTCTCTTCAAAATTAATATCCTCTATTTGGGTATATCCATTTGTAACTAAACGAGCTTTGTATCGATTATCAACCTATCCGATTTTCTCTTAATTTTGAGAATCTAATTCCAATAGCCCTTCGGCTTGGAGGAAGATCGACTAAATCACAAACTTGATTCTTTCTCATAAACTCTATTTTCTCATCCATTGCAACTTTTCATTTCTCCTTAACTAAGCATTTCAATACTTTCTCAACTGTTCGAGATTTCTCATCGTCAACTGGGAGAATCATTAATGTCTCATTCTCAATGTCAAACCTTCTTCGAGGAATAATCTGACGGCTACTTCTTCATAGGTTAGAATGTTGAGAAACTAAGTCATTCATAGACAATTCACTCCATACTTGTCAATAGTGCGTGATAGCGGTGCTATCGCGGCGGAGCGGCCTGGGAGCGCAACGCCACGCACAGGAGCGTGGCGTTTCGCCTTCGTGGGCGTCGCGGTCACGATCGCGGCTTATCGCGGCCGCTATTGCGGCTGTTGCGGTTGTAATTACCGTTGATGCCAAAAAGACCATAAAACCCTTTATTTATTACCGTTTTAAATATAATGGAGGGGTTAAATGTTCATTTTGGCTAACCCTATTTTTTTGCTGCGTGGATGGGTTACGAGCTTACAATTTTCCGCGATTCTTCGGCTGCGGCAGCGTGCGAGAGCGGCGACAGCAACCTGCGAGTCCGGCGGCGTTTTTCGGCGGCGACAATGGCGTTTTCCGGCGGCGACAACTGCGGTTAGTCCCTCTCCTTCCTCCATCTCATTGTTTTTTTCCTTCCTCCATCTCTCGATGACTTTTTTTCCTTCTTCAACTTCCGCTATCCTTCAGCTGCCTTCCTCCATCTCATTGTTTTTTTTTCCGACAGCAACTTCCTTCAGCTGCCTTTTGGTTAAGTATTGCTATCATATAATGTTGGCATTCTAAATTGCAATTGCCATTTCTATTGATCATTTTTATCAAATAGCGGCCGGAACGCTATTCGCTATCCCGCTATAGTGTTTTTGGAGTCGGCCGCTACGAATACAGAACTTCATTTTTTGGAGTCGGCCGCAATTTATGCTTAAAGTTATTAGAGTTGGTTCAATACAGAACTTCATTTTTTTACTAGCTCTAGCTCTAATTTTTTTCCTGCTGTAATTAATATCAATTTAATTTTTTGATATATGACAAAGGGGGAGAGAAAGAAAAGGATAATTTTTTTAATAAAATTTTTATCTCTTTTTCAAAAAGTAAAGTAAATAACTAAAGTGCTTAAAAATATTTTTCAAATCTAAGCATTTCAAAACTAAGTATCTTCTAAAGCACTTAAATGGCTCTAAGTGAAAAATCTCTAAGTGGTTTTGTTGCACGAAGTATTTTCACTTAGAGTCATTTAAGTGCTTTAGAAAATACTTAGTTTTGAAATGCTTAGATTTGAAAAACATTTTTAAGCACTTTAATTATTTACTTTACTTTTTGAAAAAGAGATAAAAATTTCGAAAAAAAATTATCCTTTCCTTTCTCTCCCCCTTTGTCATATATCAAAACACAAGTTTGACTTTGGTGCTTCCGGCACCAACAATGATACCATTAAATAACTACTCTCAATGGGAGTTATCACTATTGACTATGTGAAGATAAAAGATAACATAGCGGATCCACTAACCAAAAGGTTAGAGAGTCAGTTGCAAACTCATTGAGAGGGATGAGTTTGATGTCGATAAAAATGTTGGTGCAAAGAAAACACAACCTATACAGACTGGAGATCCCAAAAATTAGGTTTAAAAGAGCAACCTAACTACACTGACAAAGTCGCTCACTGTGGAGGAACAACCCAATAGAACAGTGAAGGATGGAGGTTGAGCAGGCGACTTTTAATGATCCAACAGAGTTATATGGAATACTTTAAGAGATCACATATGTGAAAAAGAAGTGTGACCGGCTCGAAAAGAATTGGAGGCACAATTCTTATAATTTCTCACAGAAGTAAGCGTGTTCGGGGCCAAGAACGAACACACCCATGAGAACTGAGTTGTATCAGGTAGAGTCTTGGGTGAGATATGTCAAGGCTTACACAAACGACAAAACAGTTCAAGAACATCGTGTCTCTATCAACAAGTAAGCAAACAGATCTTTTCAAGGAAATGTTCAAAGGGTAAAACCTATCTGTCCTATACTGCATTCAATTGTTGAATGTTGTCACATACTCTATTACTATTCGTGTGGGAGATTATTGGATACAAGTAAATAGAAAAGAAGTGGAAAGAAAAGAAACTCCATTGTGAATGAGACTTTAGTCCCACATTGGGAGTTTCAAAGTATATTAGTTGATTTATATTGATTTATAAGCATGTTACTTATGAACAAATACAAAGAAGAAGCTCTCTCTCACCCGTGGGTGCACAGGGGGATGCAAACCCAAGGCCCGGATTTATATTGAACCAAGTTGATTTGTGTGCGAGCACGACCTGCTCACTCTGAATGTTGGACCGGTTAAGATAAAATTTGCTCTTTTCGTTATCTACTCAAGAGTGTAATGTAAGCATTAATTTGAAGTTAATGACTATTCCATAACCTCTCGGCGATAATAGTAATGGCGATCATTAAATCTAGAGTTGAATGGTCATAACTCGATCATTCATTGAAGGTTGGGATGAGTGCTCTTATAAAAGGAAGTCGTGAGTAAGAGAAAAATAGACAAATGAAAAAGCAATAATAAATCTTTATCCACCTGTATTCCTCCTCTCTCTCATCCTCTCAGTCGTACATCTTTTGCTCGACAAAATACCTATGATAGCACTAGGTACCACTCAGTTCACCATGACCACATATGCTTGGTGGAGATCGCGATTTGCTATTGTATCCTATAAAACAGACAACTCACATAACCTCGAAGCACGATCAATGAAATGAATATGTTTTAAGAAAACTACTTAAAAGTAGGTCTCAACATCTTTTTTGCCCTTGGGAGTTGGAAGCTTGCAACTCAGCCTCTACAGCGAGCCTGCAACTCGAACTCTATAGTCAAGAGTCTACACTCGGAAGTCGATAGTCTACACTTGGACTCAGGAGTCTGCAGTCTGCAGTCGGGAGTTGGGAGTCTGCACGCTTGCATAAAAGGCAACTCAAATTTTCTAATCAACTCAGTCATTTTGAATAACTTTTTCCTTGTTTGGCGGTCTAAAATTATCAGTTTAGATCACTTAACAGATAAGTTGATTTAATTTATAATTTCGATTCAGACTACTCCTATATCTCCAGCAAAATTGTCCAACAAAACCTAAATAGATCTTGATCATTGTGGAGGTGGGTAAATTGTACAGAGGCTGGATGCGATTGACGAAAATTGATTGGCAATGCATTCTGGATTTGTGGGGTGAAGAAAAATAATTGTCGATGCATTCTGATTTTTTATTGTCGATGCCCTATCTAAAATGGCATTTGCAGAGGTATAATAGAGATCTTTTAAACCATAATAAGGCCTTAAGCATTACAGACCACTAGACACACTAAATGGGATAATAATTATCACTCACACAAATATCATTATGAAAATATTTAGCATGACATAGATGTATGTGCTTCACGTACTACTCTAAACTAGCAAATATTTGGGAGAGATATATATGGGATCTTTTAAAAACTAAAGAGAAAATTGTCCTAAACTCCCTAATAGCAAGTTCAATTTTCTTCTTAGTCTCTGCGTTAGAAAAAAATTATTTTCACTCTTTACATGCAAAGTTTAATTTGCTTGAACTACCAATTTACATAATTATCCCTATTTTTTTTTATGTACAAACAGTCCGAAATAAGATATAATTCCTCCTAAATTCAGCAGCATTTAATTAAAAATTAATATATTTTATATCAAATTGAGTACGGCCTAATTGATTCATCCTAAGCTAATTGATTAGTATGAACTCTTAATCAATCGGTGAGGCGGAAAAAGAG
Organism: Boesenbergia rotunda; assembly: GCA_024364735.1. Lineage (NCBI taxonomy): Eukaryota > Viridiplantae > Streptophyta > Magnoliopsida > Zingiberales > Zingiberaceae > Boesenbergia > Boesenbergia rotunda. Next base: position 6,761 of record JAGFNQ010009062.1, on the reverse strand, counting down.
TTCTTTAATTTGATTGAAAAATATACTAAATTCTAATTAAAATATGCTAAATTTAGAAATAATTATACTTACTTTTAGACTTTTTGTACATATAAAAAATAAGAATGATGTTCTCTTACGACAAATACAACTGATCAATTATCGATCAATTCCTAATCAATCGAACCTCAATCGATTGGAGTAGATCTAATCAATTGTGTGCAGCTTCGATCAATTTTCGATCAATTGAATTTAAAAAAGAGTCATACTTAATTTAATTGAAAATATATTAGATTTTAGTTAAATGATACTGAACTTAATTAGGAGAAATTATACTTTATTTTGAACTTTTTATACCTAAATATAATGAGAACAATTAAATAAATTAGTATATATTAAAAAGTTGAAGCGAATAAAACCTTATATGTAAGCAGTGGAAACAAACTTTTTTTTAACATAGAGATTGATGATAAAGTTTAAGATACAAATAAAGATTTAAGACAATTTACAGGTTTTATAAAAACTTTTTTAAATTGGAAAATAAGTTTTATTTTTAAACATTAAAATATTATTTTTTTTAATTCACTTTTCACTTCTACCTTTATTATTTCATAGATAATAATATAAAATATAGAAGAAAAAAGAAAAATAAAAAAATAAAGATAAGTTATATGAAAGCTAATATATTATATAAGGAAAAATAGATATCAAAATTTTATAAAGTAATTTTTCATCCTAAATTTTAAAATATTAGAGCACTATTTAGAATGTAGCCACGATTACTAATTTTATACTATTAATATTTATTTTTAATCACTACAATTTGATTATGTTATACAGTGTTTAATTATTTTCTAAAAATTGTAATTTATTAATATTTAAAACTTTACATTTTAAAATCATATATGGTATAATTCAATACAATTCATGAATTTTTTAAATTTAGAATCTAATTTTGCTACATGGAAGGTGAAGGCGGTAAATAGTAACTTTTAAATTTATTTCCCGCCATCTCCTAGCACAGCCCGCGCATTTCACGATATCCCGCCTATTACTGGCGCCAACCTTTCCCGCCAAAGTCCGTAGCCGCGCCTACTTAGTCACAGATCCGAGTGCTTCTCATTGTCCACTTTCCCCTTCCTCTTTCTCTCCGTTTGCTGGTGGCGATGGTGGTTGCTTTGGGTCCGGGGAGATTTTACGGGAGCAGCCTTCCGCGGCCCCGCTTCTACGCCGACGACGAGAGGGTCGATCCGCCTGTGGCCGTCTTGGATCCCCTCCTCTCGTGGGCCAGCGAGGCGCACTGGTCCATGGGCGGCCTCAGCTTCAGTCGTCACCGCCTCCAGGGCCGCATCGAGGGCTCCATCAAGAAGCTCCGCGCCCAGCAGGAGAAGATTCAGCGGCGGACTGCCTCTCCGCCCACCGCCACAAAGCCGACGACGATCTTGAAACCCACAGTCGCGAGCAAGGTCACTATAAATCTTTCGCGTCTTGACTCGAGCCCATCTGAGAGCGACGGCGGAGGTGCGGCGGTCGAGAAGCCTCAGAAGGCGATCAAAGTTGGGAGTGACGTTCCGTCTCCGAGTGGATCTGCCGAGAAGAAGAGGAAAAGGGTGCGAAGGCTTCGGGAGGAGTTCGACAAGATCGCGGAAGAATTGCTGAAGGTTCCGAAGGAGCAATCAGGCAGTATGGCGACAAGGACGCGTAGCCAGAGGTCAATTGGAGAGGAAACCGAACTGGATGGATCGGAGCCAACTTCTCCTTCTCTCCATAAGAAAGAGATTGCTGAGAAAAAGAAGTCGAAGGAGGCGGATAGTGAATTGCCGAGGAGGACTTCACCGAGGAACAAGCAATACTGCAATAGATCTGGTTGAATTCTCCCATCATCTAACCTTGTTTGCATCACTATGATAATTAGATCGATCAATGCTTGCCGAAATCCTTCATGAGCACTGTACATCACTGTAGTTTTTGATTGTCTGATTAATGGAAGCTTCTAACTTTGGATCTAGATCTAATGTTTGACTGCATTTTTAATTGAATCACCAGCAAAAATTGTCGCTTCAAGATGGTTGCGCTGAAATTGATTTGGTTCTTTGTTCAGGCTATAGATTTAAGGAACTTGTCAGTTTGCTCTGTCACTTTACCTTAAGAAATGTTAATCTAGGCGGCCTTTTTGTTTGTCTTAGAGCATGTGATTTGTTTGTCTTAGAGCATGTGAGAATGGATATTGGTTTTGTTAAATTTTGATGTGTAAATTTTAAGATAATAATATTCACGTCTTAATTATTAATTTTTTTTAAGAATTTAAAAAATGAGCAACCAGGTAATAGATGAACTTGGGACGATCGATTCAATCTCGCGTAAATTTTTCATAGGCAGCTAGGCTAAATCGAAAAGCACTCATGACGATCGATTTAGAAATTCAGCATCTTAGTGTTCACGTCTAATTTGGAGAAATTTATTTTACAAAATACATTGTAGTTGGGTCAAATCTCAGATGTCTGAGATAACGATTAGTCATCCTGCAACTGTACCATAGCTCCGGAGATAAAGAAATGTTAATCTAGATGGTAAAAAACGATTGCTCGCCTTCAGTGTCCCCATCAATTTGTCTCAGGGCTAACAGGAATAAAGTAAATCACAGAAGCTATAAGTTTAAAGGAGTGTTTGGGAGAGCTTCTGCTATCTGCTTTTTAGATTCTGGCTACACAAAATCACTTTTGAGTATTTGGGAAGGCTAGATTCTGCTTTAACTTTTGTTACTTTTGCTCAGAAGTTAGAAGCAAGAATTTGATGCTTCTACCTGCTTCTGCTTTTTTATTTATGATATAACATTAAAAAATAATATTTATATCCTTAAATAATATAACATTTTACCTGATTGTCACTTGCCGCTATATATATATTATATTTATATACATTATATTATTTTTTATTTTTTATTAATTATATATATTTTTCAAATATTCAAATTATAAAAAAATTAATTTTAATACTATATTTAAAATATAATAATAATTATATCACTATTTAAAATATAATAATAATTACGTGAACAAATTATTGATAGTATCGAAATTATATTTAAATAATTAAAAAATGATTAATTTATATAGTTTAAGGATATTATTGTCATTCAATTAAAAATTAAGCTTGGAAGCAATTATTCTCCCAAACACTCAAACTTTATCTTGTATCAGTTTTTGACTTCTATTTTCAAACACTGCTTACTTTAGCTTCTTACTAATTTCAAGATAATCACTACAAGAATCACTTTTCAAAAAGTAAAAGCTCTCCCAAACACTCCCTAAATACTGTAACTAGTGCATAGAGAGGACAAAGACACTGACTTTACTAAGATTTCAAAAAATATTAATCTAAAATGAATAACAAAAATTAGAGAATGTCAAATCTCGGACGACTAGTTCGGTTCCATAAAAGTTTTCCACTGATCGTTAGGGTAAATCAGGAAGTGCTCGCGGCGGGTGGTCCAGAAGCTCAGTATTCCAAGGTTCGCATATTATTTGGAAAAAAATCTTACAAAATACAACATAGCTAGGGATTGAACCGTGGATGCCTAAGATGATAATTAATCACCCTTCTGTTGCACCATAATCTCAGAGGCTAAAAAAATATTAATTTATGTGAGGCTAAAAAAACAATGTTAATCTAGGTGGCATAAAGCGATTCGTTCACCTCTAGCGCCCTTACCAACCAGTCTCAAAGCTAACACGAAAGAAGTAAATCACGGGGGCTACAAGTCCGAATGCTATAACTAGTGCGTGAAGAGGACAAGTAATTGATTTTGCTAGATTTTGATCCCTAAATCTTAAGATGACAAATACCCACACATTGACCATCAATTAATCCCATAGAGACAAATTTATTAGTCATTTCACACATCTAATGATCTAAATTTGGTTGGATTCTCTGCATCTTCGTACAAATACGAAGAAATATCTTTGCGTCTAAAAATGCAGATACTTAGTCTAAAAATTCATCTTATTCTAAAATACATCTAAAGAGACTTAAATCAAGATTGAGAAGATACTATTTAATATTATTCTAAAAATGCAGATCCAAATTGATTGAGTTAGGAATATCTAGCACGGGATATCAAGGGATTATTAAATTTTAAAGCAAATATGATTTTTGTATTATTCTTGAACACTGAGACCGGTGAAGAAACAATGTCTCTGCATAAGTATTTTTGGTTTTGCCTAACCGATACATGTTTAGTTTTCTGTAAATTATCTTTAAAATTTTCATTTACATCTTAAACTTTATCATCAATCTTTGTATCAAAAATAATTCATTTTTACTCCATACATATAAAATTTTATTTACTTCAACTCTCTAATATAAACTGATTTATTTAATTATCCTTATTATTTTTAGATATAAAAGGTTCAAAATGAGATATAATTTCTCCTAAATTCAGTATCATATAACTAAAATTTAATATATTTTCTATTAAATTTAGTACGACTCTTTTTCTAACCCAATTGATTGAGAATTGATCGGACATGTTCGGGTCGAGATGGACCAGCAAGAGGCGATGAATTGCCGTTGTAAAATGAAACTAAATTTTTTGTGCGGTCTCACAAAGAATTCAGATTAGTTACAATAATTAGTTAAAACAAACATAAATAAATTAAACTAGTAAAAGACTCAGATACAGAAATTTGCTTGGTTGCAACCTAGGTGGTTGCTAATCCAAGATGACTGAAACTCACTCTCAAAATCTCCTTCTAGCAGAGAAACCTTTTAGAGACTTTGAACCACAAGACAGAAGAAAACTAAGAAACGAATTGTATGCAGTTGATGGATGAGTTGAAACTAAGCTCTAGGAGCCTATTTAGAGCCCGGGTCAAACTTATTCGTTTGCTGACGTGACAGTACTGGGCCACCCGAGTGCTCCAGGGCGTCTGACACATAGCTTGAGAGTTATCCACAGCGTAATGGTTGCAAATAGTAGATTGGCTGATAACTATGGACTCTCGGGCGCCTGTATGCACACGAGTGCTCGAGTGCTCAGGCGTCCGAGATCCCGGGCACCCGTATCCATACGGGCACTCGAGAAGCCTTTGGTCAGTAGCTCGCTGACCAAATTTCAGCGGGTCTTCTTTGGGTGATTTCTGGCTAATCGGAGTTAGGCTCACCCGAACCCAACTTTGGCCTTTCGCCCCTCGAGCATCCTTCCTTCCGGTTTCTCGTCCCTCGGACGTCGCGCACGTCCTTCTTGCTCCACCGATGTACTTTTCCGCAGCTTCTGTATCCCTCGGATGCACTGAGCCCATCGGCTCACTTCCCCGTGCAATCCTTCTTATCTACTGCATCTTACGCTCGACGTCCTCCGCTTCTAATTTCCTGCACACTTAGACAGGGTGATAAAAAATCAACAGGACCTAACTTAATTTGGTTGAAAATAAAGTATTCTGATTTGGATCCATTTATGTAGAGGTGTAAGGATAGATTGATTAAATTTCACTTTCTAGTTTGTCTCATCCAGTCTGGGTTATCAATCATGTTATTCCTATGAGTAGTTTTGTGAGACAGGTGTTTAACTTGATTTTGAAAATTGATAGATTGAAAACATTAAGTTGCATTTTGAAAATATTAAGTTTGATTTTTAAAAAATGTTAAATTGAATTTATGAAAACATTAAGTTAAATCTTTAAAAAATATTTTTGAAAACATTAAGTTGAATTTTGATAAATATTAAATTGAAGTAAGTTAAAATTTGAAATTGTTAATTGATTTAAGTTAAAATTTGAAATTGTTAAATTGAATTAAGTTAAAATTTTGAAAATATTAAGTTTGATTAAATTTGATTTATTAATTTGAATTTATTTAAGTTTATTAAAGGCATATTAAATGTAAAATTAATTGAGTTGGTTGAGTAGGACTACATTATTAGGTCGTAAACATGATACCCATTTCTAAGTGACAAAACAGGTATCCTTATCTATTTTGTAAGATATATTAATTATATCTTTGATTTTATGTTAACACTATGATTTAATTGAAACTTGTGTTAGATTTAACTTTAACAATTAGTAAGTTGAAAATCGATAATTGGCTTCCAGGTCTTGGCGAGGCACAGAGACCTTCTTTGGTCGTAGCCTTATTGGATCATCAACCATTTCCTAGACAAAACCTTTTAAAGAAATTTTATTCTCAAATTACTTATTGAGAAACCTTGGTATAACTAGTTGAGGATTTGACGAGGTAGCTTCGGTTAGTTCCACCTAACTAATAGGACCAAATAGAGTACGCCTTACCCTACCTGACTGTTTAGACAAGCTTCCTTAACGTACTATCATCTCGCCCTACCCTAATACTAGGTTTTGCAAGTTTCAATTAAGTTAGCTCCTTATCTAACTATTCCTAAGTCTAAGCTTAATATTTTGCAAAAACAAAATAAATAAGCATCAAACAGTAAGAAAAAATTTAATTAACTATAAAAATGATTTTTATACTGGCTCCCCCTGGACTAAAGCCTCGGTATGGGCTAGGCAAGATGTGAATCTTGTCCTTGAGAATCCAATATTGGTTTGGTCCAGCTTGATTTGTCAAGCATAATTTTGGGGCGCATGCTTGGACTCGGGTTCTACTTGGGTTCAAAATAAAGTAGTAAGATCTGTACCGTGAGTTGGTTCGATAACCAAGTCCGGATCGATTTAGAACTGATTTTGCTTTCCAAAGAATCATGTCAAGACTCTTGGAACCCAAAGGTAAATGTTCTAACGCAACTCTAAGTTCCTTTACCTGAGTTTTCA